>PDHQ01000045.1:124069-209461 GCA_003339415.1 Ophiocordyceps camponoti-saundersi (nom. inval.)
AAAACAAAACAAAAGATTTCCCTTTAAACCCCCGCGGTCGAGGCAGATTGGCGATTTTTATATATACAAGGGGGTGAGGAGGAACCCCCCCCCCCTCCCCCCCCCCCCCCCCCCCCTTCCCCTCTCCTCCCCTCTTCCTGGAATCGTGGCCGTGGCATGCCTTTCAGAAACAAAAAAGCCATGCCGCTCAAGAGAAACCTCAGGGCCAACAGCGACGTCTCTCCCATGGACGCTCGTCCCGGCTCTCCGTCCTGGGTCCTCGCTACGACGGCAGGCAAGTCTG
Source organism: Ophiocordyceps camponoti-saundersi (nom. inval.) (assembly GCA_003339415.1). Classification (NCBI taxonomy): domain Eukaryota; kingdom Fungi; phylum Ascomycota; class Sordariomycetes; order Hypocreales; family Ophiocordycipitaceae; genus Ophiocordyceps; species Ophiocordyceps camponoti-saundersi. The sequence goes on from PDHQ01000045.1 coordinate 124,353, forward strand.
TGGCTTGTGCCGATGATGTTCGGAAAGCATGCAGGTAGAAGATCTCTCCCTCAACGAATGTGGCCCTCCACGATCATCTTGAGACGGCAGCAGCACGGCCAACAGAAGGAGGAGCAGCAGCAGCAGCAGCAGGAGCAGCAGCAGCAGGAGGGCGAGGAGGCGGGAGGGCGTATCGAGAAGGCGGCGCCGGCGGCTTTTCCAATATCCACGAGTTGCTTCTGCCGCTCGCTCCCCTGTCAGGGCGACGACGAGGTACCGGGAGGTATCGCCTACCTACCTCACCTCGGTACCGTACGTGGTGAGACTGTAGGTGGGTAGGTAGGAAATAGGTGTGATTGATAGTAGAGATAGATACCTACCTAGGCAGGCAAGTAGGTAGGTAGGTAGGTAGGCAGGCAGGCAGGCAATGGGAAAAGCAAGACAGGGCTGTTGACTTGGGCGTTTTCATGGCGCCGGCGAAAGGGCCAGGTCGGGAAACAAGAAGGGTAGGGGGGGAGAAGAGGAGGAGGGGGCCAGAGAGGAGGAGAGGCGAGGAAAAGGAAAATAGCAGCCCACAGTTTTTTCTCTCGCTCAGGTTCTCTCTGTCTCTCTGTTCCTCCCTCCCTCTCCCTCTCTCTCTCTATGTCTGTCTCTCTCTCTCTGTGTGTGTGTCTGCGTGAGGGGACGACGATGGCTAAGGCTGAGGGGTCAAAACGAGACAGGGAACAACAGGCTTAGAATGACTCGCTATAAGAGAGAGAGAGAGAGAGAGAGAGAGAGAGAGAGAGGCTACTGACAGAGTCGAGTCTCTGAGTCTTCCGTCGTTCGTCGATTGAAATGCAATCGCGGAGCTTTTTTTTTTTTTCCTTCGGGTCTGTTTGGCGGATCTATCCGTGACCCGTCCCGTCGATGCGGCTCCCCGACAAGGATCCGGGGAGCTGAGTTAGTTGAGTGTGTGCTGACGGAAGCGCTGACCTCCCCTGTACAGCCCCCCTCCCACGCCCCCGTACTTACATACATAGGTAGGTACATACAACGCTCAAGTGCGACGCTGACACAGACAGACGCAGACACAGATCTTGGGGTCATTGCCCTTGCCCTTACCCTTCCCTCTCCGCCACATCCTCTCTCGGCCGCTTCCCTCCACACACACACACGGGCCTCACACACGGGCTTGATCCCCTCCATCGGATACGCCAGAAACAACAGACGCGCATATGTGTATGTAGCATGACCGACGGCTGGACCACGGTTGGTCCCGGCATTCCTCGCCTGTGCCTCTGCGAGGCAGACCAGGATCTCCGTGAGCGCAAAGTCATCGACACCTGGACCCGCGACCATGACTGGCCTGGCATGTGAGTCTCGCTCGCTGTCGCCCATCATCATCTCTCTTGTCTGACTGAGCTGCATAGAGACAAGCCCCCGCCCCCCGACTTCGATGCCAAGCGCTTCGACGCCCGCCTCAGCAAGCTTGATCAGCTCGGCTATGGCCGCCACGGCTGTGTCGACAAGGTCGTCCACGATGCCGTCCTCCTCGCCCGCAAGCGCATCGTCCGTCCCCGCAATCGAACCATCAATGACTTGCGCCAGGAGGGCCTCACCATGGCCAAGCTCGACCATCACCACGTCGTCAGGCTGGTCGCCACCTACGCGCCCCGTCCCTTCGAGCTGTGCCTGCTCATCTGGCCCGCCGCCGTTTGCAGCCTGACCGTCCTTCTCGACGATGTCGAGGCTCTGCGCGTCGGCGACGGTGACGTCGAAGACATCACCGCCCGCCTCGCTGCCCTGCGTCTCAGCCCCGACGACCAGGGTCCCCTCGACTTCCTCGCCGCCCTGCTCGGCTGCGTCGCCCGCGCCATGGCCTACTGCCACGCCCAGGGAGTCCGTCACCTCGACATCAAGCCTCACAACATCCTGCTCAAGCCCGACCGCGTCTACCTCGCAGACTTTGGCATATCCCGCGACGTCACCGGCCAGGACCACACCACCACCGACGAGCTCCCGGGCACCGAGAAGTGGCGCGCCCCCGAGCTGTACGGCGACCACGGCTCCAGCATGCAGCTCTCCGACATGTACTCGCTCGGCCTCGTCTTCCTCAACATCGCCACCGTCCTGTACGGCTCCCGCCAGGCCGACTTCGACGACGCCGTGCGCTACTCGCCCCGCCTCTCGCTCCCGGACTGCCTGAGGCTTCGCGAGGAAAAGATCAAGAGGCACCTCGACCGCCTCACCGAACAGGCCCTCGTTACCCCGCATCTCATCTTCACCTACGAGGGCCAGGAGACGGTGCGTCCGCGCCCCGTCGTCAACCTCATCTCTCACATGGTCGCCCCCAACCCGCGCTCCAGGCTGTCGGCCGAAAAGGTGGACGAAAAGCTGTCGACCCTGGGCGGGATCCGCCAGATGTACCACGCAGACTGCTGCAAGCGGCCCGTCTCGTGGGTCGAGGACAAGTGGGATCGGAAGCTGACGGCCCTCAACAGCCTCAAGGATAGCCTCAAGGACAAGAACGAGCAGCAGCGCAGGAGGATCAGAGAGCTGGAGGGAAGGGACGAGACGTACGAGACGCGCATCGACAACGCCCGCAAGGACATCAGCAAGTTGCAGGCGCTGCTGCGAGAAGCCGAGAACAAGTGTCACAGGCTCGAGCTGGAGAAGGCGACGCGTAAGAACTTGCACGGCGGCCAGCAGGGCGCGCAATCCCGACCGGCCAGTATGCCCGCCGGCCTCAGGCGCGACGGGAACCCCGCGACTGCGTCGGCCAAGCTGCCGTGGCCGGCGTCGCCTTTGCAGGCCGCACGTCGGCCGGGTCATCATCAGCAGCACCAGCAGCACCAGCAGCAGAGGAAATGGACCGAAAGCCCCGAGTCGACCGTCCGAGCGGCGCCGTCGCCGAAGCGGCCCAACGCGTCCCCATGTCATCCTGTCAGGAAGAGCCCGGACCAGGACCAGGACCAGCGACGGTCACCCAGCGTGACGGGCCGAGCCGAGCACGGGCTTCGCTCTCGCGGCTCGGGCTCCAGGCTGCCGCTGCCCGTGACGCCCAACCGGGGCGACGCCACCACGCCCGTCTCGAACTTGAATTTTTTCGACCAAAGCATGACGGACAGCAGCATGACGTCGTCCGTCTTCTCGCGCCAGAGTATCGAGACGATGCCGACGCCGGCTGATGGCAGCCCGCAGCTGCAGCGCGAGCAACGTACCAAGCAATGGACGGAGCTGCCGCCCCGCCAGCGCGACAGGCGGGCGATGGGCGGAAGCAGGCCCGTACTCTCCATGACGTCGTCGGCAGCGTCCTCGCCCCGTGCCCTGCAGTCGGAACTGGCCCGTGCCGGTGGGCCGGACGACTCGACGGGGCGGCCCGTCGTTCCCTCGCTGCAGCCGGCCAAGAGCTGGGCCGACGTTGCCAAGCTAGAGAAGTAGTATTGACATTTTCCGCCTGCTATCTACCTACTTATGTGACGAGCGGTTTTCTGGAAAGGCGGCATAGCATTTACTTGCGTTTTTTTAAGGGGGCATTTCAAGGACAGCCTTGCCATCACTCATGCATGGACGTGCAAAAGGCGGATGAGGCTGGCCGGCAGCGGATGACAGTGTTTTTATTCTGGAAAAAGCGAGGAGAAAATTCCACAGCATGTCAAGTTTGATGTGATATGGCCGAACTCTTATTCCATGTCCTGGCATTTCTAGATGCCAAGGTCTCTGCTATACCGTGGCCAGACAGAAAGAGAGAGATTGTGGGTACTTCAACCCGGCAGATGGCGATTGTACATACAGTGAAATGGAGAAACAAACAGTAGCCGATCAGACAATGATTCATAAAGGCCGTTTTGGGGGGAGGGAAATAATGTTACACCATGACAGGAGGGATCTGCAGTGGGGGAAGGGGGAGGCAGGGGGTCCATTCCGGGTCATCCGAAGGAGAGAGCCGGTCTCAGGGACTGTCAAAGGCAAGGGGGGCCGGCGGCGTTCAGTGCATATCCGGGACAGGATTAAGCGCCGTGAGAGAGCGGAAGAGGTGGATTGAGAAGCAAATATAAAGTAGAAAAAGAAAGGAAGAAAGAAGATGGGGGGAAAAGTGTAGTATGGGAATGCATGTATGTAGGTAACTCGGGTGGTATAGATGGGAGGGGGTTAAAAGAGGTAGGTAGGTAGGTAGGTAGATAGAGAGAGAGAGAGAGAGAGAGACAGAGAAAGGAGAAACCATTAGGATGACATGACGGACATGAGGCTTTGGCCTATGTTGCCGCTGTGGAGGATGCGTACGAGTCGCGGCTCCTGATTCGCCACCAGGGCGGCCCAGCTTCGGTTCAGGAAGGGGTCTATACGGCAGGGTGAGTCTGGACCTGGCGGAGTGGGGGAGAAGAGGGGTAGGTCGGGGAAGGTTACGACGGCGACGTTGGGGAGCTTGCGAACGCCTCCGTGGTGATGGTGGTTGTGGCGGTTGTGGTGGTGGTGGTGGTGGTGACCATGTTTCTGATCGAGGTTGTCGTCGTCGGAGCGATGGCGGCCTTGCGGCTGAAACGTTCCATTCTCCCGCTCGGCTAGGAGACGCTCTTGTTGGACCAGTTGGTGAAGGGTGCTTCCTCGGGCTATCCAGTCTTGCCACGTTCTTTCAAGCTGCATTTCCAGCCACAGTCTGCCGACGAGAAGGGGCCAGCGAAAGGAGGAGCAAAGCGCAGAAGGATTCTCAACGTCGTCGTACACGCCCTCCTCGACGCGACCCTTGCCCGCCGCCCCCTTGACCTCCTGAATCAGCCAGGCAGACTGCTCGTTCTCGACCACTTTTTCCTTGCTCATCAGCTGGGCCATCTGATCATCCCACTCGTCCTCGAGCTGGGCGGCGGGGTAGAGTTCGTCGATGATGTGGACGACCTTTTCGACTTTGCCCCTGAAAATGGCTTCCTTGCGGTGGATCATGGCCGACAGCACTGGCGGTTGCGGCTTGTAGATGCGTAGGAAGGGCTGGCCGTGGGCCGTCACGGACAGAGTAGGGACGTGTCGGGGCCCGGAGAGGGAGGACTGCGGTCTCGGCCATTGGGAGGAGATGGCGTAGCGGGGCGGTTCGCCGAATCGGGCGACGTTTTTGATGAGCGGTTCGGGTTCGGGCGGTGGTGGAGATGGTGGCGGTGGCGTTGACGGAGATGGAGACGGTGAGGAGGACGATGATGGTGATGGTGATGGTGATGGTGATGGTGACGGCGTCGGTGAGTGAACACGTGACTCGTCCACGGTGACGCCGGTCGGGACCGGAGGAGGCCGGGTGGGGCCGGGTGAGGAGGAGGAGGATGACGCTAAGGAGGAAGGGGAAGAGGAAGAGGAAGAAGACGGATGAGAGCGAATAAAGTCGACCAGCTGACCATGCTGAACCGAACCCTTAGTCTGGGCCAGGACGAACATGGTGAGAAAGCGGTAACCGGCCGCCATGCAGTCGTAGATGAGACGCAGACTAGTGTAGTGCCGATGTTTGACGAACCGCCTCCGAACGAGGTCAGACGGGGCGGAAACTGCCAGCTCGGGCGGCAAGGGGATGGCGCGGGCGGAGCGGATGAGGGCGCGGTAAAGCGCGAGGGCAGCGACCCGGTGTCGCGAATCACGGGCCGGGACGTAGGGCAAGGGAGGCATTGTTTCTGGCTCATGTGTGTATTGTACGTTTTGGTACATGTATGATTTTGAATCCGCGACAAGGGGGGGAAAGGACTGTGCTGTTGCTACTTTTTTGGGGGGGGGAGAAACTTGAACGTTGACGAGGAGATTTTTTTTTCATCTTTACTGGGGTGACGTAACAAATCTCTAGGGGTGAAATACCTTTCTTTCTTTACCTTGCAGGGGATTGAGGGGGGGCTCAAGAGGAACAAAGGGGGGGTGTGACAGTCATGAACTTACCCTGGACCAAAAAAAAACACGACTCCATGGTAGCCAGCATGATGTTGAACGAATGATGCATAACAGCTTATTGGGAAAAAAGAGCATGGTAAGGGGTGGTTAGGGGAGGGGAAATACGACAGATACTGGGGGTGTGCAATGCAAGTCATTTAAACGGGGCAGATTTCTCCATGTTTTTTTTCTTTTTCTTTTTTTCCCCATCTCTTTGAAATTCAATTACTTTAAGTCGCGCACGTGAAATGTTCGCGCCGACCCGGGGGGGGGGGGGGGGGGGGAGCATGGGGGGATGGCGATGCGGTGAATGCCGAACCGGCTGAGAGAGACGAGGAGGGTTAAGGTGGAGGAAGGTATTTCGTAGATACAAGGTATGGAACGGTGGGAAGAAAGAAAAAAAGAAGAAGAAGACGGGAAACGAAACGAAGCTGATGGATAGATGGATGTTATCTTCTTTTCTGGTAGCGGTATAAACAGGCTAGTAGGTTGGTTGGTTGGTAGATTTGAGAGAACAGGACTCTTTTAGGGGGGTTTTTATGTTGTATATACATGTACGTGTGTTTTAGCCTTGCAGTCTTGAACGGATAAGAGGAGGAGGAAGAGGAGGCAGAAGTTTCGATGGCTACCTACCTAGGTACCTACCAGGTATCTGCACATACCAGGGGTGTATGTACATATGTATGTACGGATATGCACACAGCAAAACGGACATGCATCCATCCATACATACGCGATAACGGCAGTCAAGAAAACCCCATCATTCAAAGCCGATAGTTTAACCGACGAAACCCCCAGTCTTTCCACCACCTTTCCCCATCCTCACTCAACCTCCTCCCATCTCTATCCGTACATCGGTATCTCCCATTCCCCCCACCGCCTCACCGTCTCCATCACCCAGCTTTATTAGTTCCCACCTATTCCGCATCGTATGTATGTATGTATGTATGTACATGATAATCTAGCATCAGCCTAAAAGAAGAAAGGAAAAAAACAACAACAACAGAACCCTCTCTCCTCCCCTCCCTTTCACTACCTAGTAGCCTCCGACTAACACGCATTTTTCTCTTACCCACTAGAGGAGAGCCAGCTTCTTCTTCCTTCTACTACTGTTACTTCTTCTTCGTCTTCTTCTTTCCCCAGTTTTAGTTTCCCCCCCCCCCCCCCCCCCCCCTGTCAGGCGCGGTACGGCCGGCAAAGTCGCCCCCTTCCTCGGCGGGTGTGATGGCAAGTTGGTTTTTGTTATTAGTCAGGACAGGACAGTGAGTGAGTGCCTGCCAGGCCTGCCTACTAGGTACATACTAGGCTCTACTTAGTCAGTCAGTCAAGTTAGTCCGTTCTAACTTGCGGATACCAACTACGACCTTCCTACATACATACATACAACCTTCCTAACCTAACCTTCTTATTCCCCATCCGTCCTCCTCCTCTGTTTTTCCCCTCCTGATCTTCTTCTTCCCCTTCTTTTGCTTCTCCTCTTCTCTTCTTCTGCCAATCTGCTTCTTCTTCTCGTCTCTTCTCTTCTCTAACCCTCTCCCCCGGCTCTTGGCCGATCCCCATTGCATTCGTTAGTACTATCCAACTGTCGTCTTCTCTCTCTCTCTCCCTTGCTCTCGCTTGTCATGCTATTGTCCACGGACTCTTGACGCGCCGCCGTCTCCGACACCAATCGTCTATTCTCTCTCTCCCTCTCACACACACTCACCCTCTCTTCTCTCTTCCCCCTTACTCTATCCATCCAATCTCTACATCTATCGATTGCCTCTCTTACCAACTTTCCCCTCCCATCCTTCCCATTAAGAGACCACCTACTCCTTATCGTGCCTTGAACCGCCCGTCCACCATGTTCCTCCACGCAGGAGCCGGTCTCCATGGCCATGAATACTCGGTCAAAACCTCGAATTCTGACCATGTGCCGACGCTACATAAGAGCACTCTGTTACGCACCGCCCTTCGCCCACTCGCCGCCGAATCCGGAACCCCATCCCGATCAACACCTCGCCACGCTTATAGGCTCTCTGTGGCTCTCGATGATTTGCCGTCGCACCAACCTTCACCCTCGGACGCCGTCCAAAGGAAGGAGGTCGCCGTTAGGTTCCGCGAGCCCCGCACCGACCAGAGCGAGGACGATTGCTCCGTAACCGGCACCGAGGTCGGGACGGACACGGCATCAGAACGGGGCTCGCTCAGATCCGCATCTGTGCGCCGGCCGAGGCGGCAACGTGCCCCTCGGAAGTCGACTCGTTATGCCCTCGCATTGCCCCCGTCGCAGTTGCGCCACAAGCAACGCAGACTGGTGCAGATCCGGCCTCGTCTCCTGCTCCAGCTGCAAGAAGTTGGCGACAGACGTGCCATGCCATCTTTCGACGTGGTGCCTTCGTGTCCCCTGACCGGCAACATCTTTAGTCCCCTCTTAGCCCGCCGCTTCCCGCGCATCTTCCGAGCCAGGCCTCAGCTCAGCCAAGATCAAGTCCTCGTCGTTCGAAGCGACCACACAGGTCCGCCGTCCGTTTCCGGCATCAACGACAGGGACGTGCTGGCCGTCATCAGCGCCGCCAATCACGGTTGCGCTGACATCTCCCTCGACGACGGCTCGACCTGGGCGGCGAGTCCCAAAGCCAATGGCTCGTTCGAGTTCACCACCGTCGACGACCAGGACCGCCTGGTGACGGCCAGATGGGTCCGGAGATGGTCGGCTCCCACCAGCAAGCGCGGCTCCTCTTTCACCGGCAGCAGCACACCCCCGCCTCTTGGACTCAGGTGGACCTTTAGCCTCATTGACCCTTCGACGCGGAGACATCCCGTCATGGGCAGTCTCACCCCGGACGCCGTCGACGTCTACGACTCGTTTCACACCCTATCGGCGTCCAGCGGACTTTACCCGCCCTCGCGAGCCTTCACCGATGATGCCGCGGCCGGCGAGCGGACGACGGTCATGGTTACGCGGGAACAAAAGAACTTGATGCTGGCTACGGCGACGTGGATCAGCCTGCACTGGCAGGGCTGGCCGGCGTTGCCAAACTCCAGGCTGTCCTTTCTCGGAGGTTCCGGGCTACCCGGCAGGCGCCAGACGTTTAACGGCTTCGACGGCGATGGGGGTGGTGTCGAAAGCCAGGTTGCGAGCCGAATGACGTGGCCCTCGAGTCTTCAAGGCCCACCGTCTTGGGCGTCATCCGTGAAGCGACATAGCACCGGCCAAGACGGCCTATCACAATCCAAGCCCAGCAGCTTTCTGCCCCGTCGAGGTGGTCAGTCCAAGCAGCAGCGAAAGACGACGATGACGACAACGACGACGACGACGATATGCCGGTCGAGGATTTGGCCGTGGCTGCAGAGGCTGATGGATCGAGGCAAAAGTCGAGAGCGCAGGACGCATGAGCAGCAGACACTCGAAAAGGTGGCCCCTGGTGGGTAAGTTGATGGCATGAAGGCGCCAATTTTATAGTAATGAGAAATACGATGTCAGTTGGATCCGGACCGGGGTTGAGATCGGGTTTGGAACCAGGATAAGGGGCCAGGTCGGGGGACGGAGACGGCACCGGAGAGATAGAGAGGCCCGGTGACGGGAGACGCGGTATGGGAGACTGTAGAAAGATGAAGAGTCTCGAGTTCGAGTCCCCCCCCCCAAGGTTAGTGGTCGACTTACTAAGCGAGCATCATATGTATGTACGCTGTAGAACTAGGTGCTACGGATAGAGAGATTGGTGGTGTCAGCATTACCGTTGTAGCCCGTAGGTTCTAAGGTTCCTGCTGGCCATCTGCCGTCACCTGTGTGAGGACTGAGGACTGACGTTCAGTGTGTTGAAATGGACCGCGGCTCTCTATCTGTCCTTGATTCTTGCATTCTTCCATCATCTCTCCGTCTCCTCCTCGTCTCTCTCTAGAGGTACCTATCTACCACCTCTTCTCTGCAGCAGAGGCATTGAGGTGTAAATACAGATGTATGTATGTGTACATATCATGTATGTGCGGATATGTTGGTATGGATATGCAAGTATCCGTACATACTACATGCCTACCAACCTAGTGGGCGGTAGGAGTCAACACCCTTTTATCCTCGCGCTTTGCCCTGTGCGGCCATCTTTCTCACAAAGCAGGTGCTACAAATTACAGTCATACATGTACATGGTAGTTTGACGTATGTACTCTGACGAGACTTTGCTATGATAAGAAATACCTCCATCGTTCGCGGCTGTTCGTGCAATATTCCTCGTAACCGAAATCTGATCGCGGGTCATCCAGTCTCCCATTCGCGTACCGCTTGCTTTCCCTTTTGACCCTTGAGAGGTGGAAGCCTGAGGCATCCATAGCAGCCCCAAGGGGTGGCGCCCCTCCCCCTTCGGCCTAGTTTTTTTTTCCTGACACGGCCACAAGCCTCCTCCTTCACCTCCTCTTCTTCTTTTCACCCTCATTTCTTTCCTTACATACTCCTCCCGCCTCCTCCTTTTTTTTCCCTCCTCATCCTCCTCATCCCCTTTCTCTCGTCTCCCCTCTTCTCTCATCGCCATCATCTTTCGACGCAGAAACGACGCAGTAACAAACGCAGCACCAGCCGCTTCCCTTTCTGCTATTCTCTTTTGCCGTCTTGTCTTCGAAATTCTACCGACGGAAAGAGCAGAGAAAAAAAAAATCACACGACGCGCAAGCCAGTAGCAGCGTGAGTGTGAAAAGTCGTCGCGCGTTCTGACGCCACCAGTAAAAAAAAAACCACACGCGACCACAGCAAAGGGGAAAGACAAGAAAACATAACCATAATCACACGTACCTTCACTTCCTCTGAGCCTCTCTGGCCTGTTCTCGTACTTGACATAGCATCATCGGCGACGCACACCGCTATTCTGTGAAGTAAACAGCTTCTAGACGTCGGCCTTCTCTCCCCCCCCCCCTCCTTTCTCCTAGATCTTCCCCCAATAAGCGGGCGACTTGACGCTTTTGTTTGCTTCTCCTGTATCGGAAGAGCTGGCACTTTCGCCGTCTACTGATCTGATCGCAAGGAAACCATGGCATCCGCAGTAGCAGACCTGGAGGCCGGTCTCCAGGCTATGCTCAACTTGAAACCTCCTGGAGTGTCTGGATCTCGTATCACCAGCTTGACCACGCTCTGCGTCTCTAATATTCAGGTAGGCGAATCCGTCGTCGTTGTCATCGTCATCGTCATCGTCGTCATCGTCATTATCACCATCACCATCATTCACGACATGTTATTTTCTTTTCTTCGTACCGCTCTGCTGACCACGTCTTCTTCTCGCCTTAGTCCGAGTCGGTCCTGATTCAAAAGATTTATACGCACTTCAAAAAGGCTCCCGGGACGCACAAGTTGGGGGTTCTCTACGTAGTAGACTCTGTAACCCGGAAATGGCTCGAGCAGGCAAAGGCCCAGGGACAGCAAGTAAACAGCGCTGCGCAGGACGGTACATATGCCGCCGGCGTTCATCGAGTGACGGAACTGATGCCCGTGTTGATGAATGACATCTTGCAGTCGGCTCCCAACGAGCAAAAGGTACGGTCTCCCTCCCTCCCCTCTTCCCATCATGTCGTCCTGCATCGTAGCAGACCTAAAGAAGCTCATTCTTTTCCCTTCTCTTTGATCGTGTAGGAGAAAATCAAGAAGCTCCTTGACATCTGGACAAAGGGCCAGACCTTTCCGTCGCCCATGCTCGAGTCCTTCCGTGAGAAGCTGAGCGCGCCGAGTACGTTGCCTTTAACCCCCTCTCCTCTTGGCCCCAAGTCTCCAGGCTAACCTTGCACATGTAGATGCCTCGACGACACCCCCGGGGAGCCCCCCAGCCGCGGCGCTGGCTACACTGCCGGACAACTCCCGGCCATCGACCGCACCCGACGGCTCCTCCATCCTCGAGGCACTCTTCAATATCGCGCGTCAGAATACCACGGCTTCCTCCAGCAAGCCCGTTGCTCCCGCGCCCGCCGCGTCTTACGGCCTGCCCGCCGCCGGTATCGCGACTCCCTCGCTCGCGCCGCCGGCGCCTCCTCCACCTCCACCGCCGCCCCCATCGTATCCGACCGCTTCGCAGCCGGTGAACAGCTCGTCTCTACCCTTCTCCGTCCCTCAGATGCCGGCATTGGGGAACCCGACGACCGCTCCTTACCGTAATAACGGTTCTGCCGCCTTTGGGCTTGATCCCAACACTCAGCAGCAGATTATACTGATCAAGGCACTCGCCGACCAGGGCATCCCCCTCGACAAGATTCCCGCCTTCGTTCAGAGCATGACGGGCGCCGGCAACGCCAATGCCCAGTCTTCTTTTCAGGCCCCCGTGCCGGCGGCCCAAGGTTCGTATCCGGCGGCCCAGCAGACTTGGGCGGCCGATAGCAGCCGGCCTTTTGCGGACGGCAACCGGTCGCCGAACCGCTATCATGGACGATCCCGCTCCCGCTCCCCTGACCGCGGCTGGGCCGGTCGCGGCTCCTCGCGCGACAGGGCAGACTATGGACACGGCGAAGATCGGGACCGCAACGGACGGAGGGGCAACAACTATCGGCAGAGAAGCCCTCAGGGGCGACACGGACGCAGTGCCTCCCCGTCGTCCGAGTTTCCCAAGATTGAGAGATGGATCGACTACGACGCGAAGCTGCCGGCGGGCCACATCAGGGTACTGAGTCGCACCCTCTTCGTCGGAGGCGTCACGTAAGTTCCCCCCCCCCCCCCCCCCCCCCCTCTCCTCTCCCTCCTCCCCCCCCCCCTATAACCCCCTGTCCTCACAGCCTCCTCCCCCCCCTCCACTCCAAAAATCCTCCCCCTCAATCTCTTCCCGCTCCTCCTTCTTCTCAATCACACACTTTATAGCGCTTCATCCTGTCTCATCTTCCTTTACCATCTCTCTCTCACACTCACTCCTCTTCCTCTTCCTCCTGCAACTCAACTCACCTCACTCGCTCATTCATCACTCACTCATTCGCTCACTCTCCCCTTCTCGACCGTTCCATCTTCGCCCTTAGCTCTCCTCCTCCTCCTCCTCCTCCTCCTCTCTCTCTCTCTCTCCCCCTCCCCCCCCCCACTCTCTCTCGTTTACTACAAGTCAAGTAGTCAACCAAGCAACACACATTCTCACACACACCCCTTCCATCCCCTCGTTGACCAACATACCTGACCAATCTATTCTCTCTCTCTCTCTCTCTCTCTCTCTCTCTCTCTTTCAAGACACGCACCTAAAAAGAAAAAGGGGACGCACAAACCAAGAGAAAATTCTCGCAAACGACGACGGCCAGCCAAAACATGGTCCTGAACCTGCTTCGTCCTTCTTCTTCTTCTTCTTCTTCCTTTCTCTCTTCTTCTCCCTTTTCATCATCTTCTTCCTCCCCTCATCACCATCCTCCTCCTCCATCTCCTCCTCCTCCTCCTCCATCATCGTCGCCATACAAGACTTCCTTCTTGCGACAAGATGCGCAGAGCCAACAGACCGGCCGCCATTGCCCTTGGCAGTCGCGATAATCACGACGACAACGACATCACCACCACCACTACCACCGCCACCATCACCGAAGACGTACGATACCTCACCTATCGTCCTCTCTCCAATCTTCCAACCCCCCCTCCCACCTACAAGGAGCCGACGGCCCCGGCAATCACCGGCTCGGCAGACGATTCCGACTCCGACTACGACTGCGACCCTTCCTCCACCCAAGCCAAGTTTCGAGGTACACGACGCTTCATCCTTGCCTCCTCCTTCTCCTCCTCCTCCTATCACTACCACTACCACTACCACGAGACAAAGTAACTGACGTGGAATCAACTCACCTAGGCCCTGCCATTCACCTCGTCAACCTAATTCCCTCTTCCGCCTCGCTGGCAACCGCTTCCGTCCCCCTCGTTCAATCCATGCTCTCTCGCGCCAATCTCCCCCTCGAGACTGTCGCCCTCGCCGTCTGCGTCCTCGACAGCCTCGACTCCCGCTTTGCCCGCGCCTGGCGCCTCTGCTGTCCCCTCCTCTTACCCGACGCCGTCCCCAACAAGCGTCACAGCCTCCCTCCCACGCCCCCTCTCCCGCGCCTCGTCCAGCAACAGCAACAACAGCAGCAGCACATCGACTCCGTCCGGCCCGAGCTCATCATCCTCGCCGCCCTCGTCATAGCCGCCAAGTTCACCGAGGACCCCCACCAGCCCACCCAGTTCTACTGTCTGCGCTGGGGCAAGGCCCTCTGGTCCCACTGCCAGCTCAATGCCACAGAGCGCTGCATCATGGAGTCTCTCAACTACCGGATCATGCCCCTCTGCGACGAGGATTACCTCGCCGATGCCATGGTCGACATGCAGCTCGCCGCCCGCCAGAGGGACCATCATGTTCGCGAGCCGAGCCCGCCCACCAGCATCCCCGGCAGCGATGACGACGTTTTCGTCCCGGGTCACACCCGATCCCAGACCGTGGCCGCCTTGGAGTCTTCCGGGTCTCGCTGAGGAGACGCTCTTCTGTTGATTCCATTTCATTCCCATCTCACTACATGTCATGACTTAACCCACATGCTGCCTTGGGCCGTATGAGGCCCGCATGATTGCGGCGTTTTCTCTCTCCCCCTCTCCCCCTCTCCCTATCTCTTGGCTTGTTTCGGCAAACGCCGACTTCGTATTGTCTGAGCGGAAACTGTTTCTCGTCTTCGTTGTCTCTCTCTCTCTCTCTCTCTCTCTCACTCCATCTCTCTCTCCACACCCCCTCTCGCTCTGCCGGCTGCACGTCCGTGTTGTAATCTCTCTGTACATACATACATACATAACACAAACATGTGGGACGCTCCCGAGGAGGAGAGGAGAGGAGTGGTGGTAAAACACAAAGAAAAAGCCATGCATGCATATACCCGTACATGTGTTCGACGCCACGCAAGTGCCAAGCATGATTAGGTAGGTAGATCAGATGCTTGAGGGTCAATGCTCCGCCCCCTTCGTAAACCGGCATTTACATACCTTCTCCCTACTAACCCCCAACTACATACTGACTCGGACCTGTCTATCATCTCGACGCGAAGAAAGGGGCGATACGAGCTGAGCTGAGCTTCGAATCATGAATTTGCATAGCCTACCTACTGAATAGTCCGTCCGCTCTTCAACCTCTCGTCCCACCCGCATTCGTAAACCGGCATGGTAAATAAGATGGTCCCAGTCAGGGATTCAATCGCTCGATACTCCACATCCCTCCCGCCTCGTCCCACGAGTACAGAAAGCGATCATGAAGTCTACTATTCCTCCCCTGCCAAAACTCCACCCTCTCAGGCCTCAATCGCAGCCCGCCCCAAAAATCAGGGACGGGAATCTTGTCCACGCCCGCGAAGCGCTCCTCCATCTTCTGCACGGCCCTCTCGAGCGCTACCCTCCCGTCGTCGCCTTCCACGCCCTGATCTGGAGTCAGGACCTCGCTCTGGCGGGAAGCCCATGCTCCGACGCGGCTTGACCTCACGCGCGAGTCGAAGTATGCCTGGCTCTCGGCGGCCGATAACATGTCGACTTTCCCCTCTACCCTCACCTGTCGCTGGAGGGTTTCCCAGTGGAAGACGAGGGCTGCGTTGGGGTTCGTGCGTAGGTCTGATGATTTTCGTGAGGTGGAGAGGTTCGTGTAGATTATGAAGCCGCTTTCGTCTAGCTCTTTCATGTACACCACTCGAGCCGATACCTGGCCCGTGGGAAGGGAGGAGGTGGCTAGGACGCACGTCTCTGGGTGGGGGACTTGCTTCGATGCCTCGTCGTACCAGGTTTGGAATTGCGTTGCTGGTGAGGAGGGGTCGAGTTGGGAGAGGGTTAGTTTGCTTAGGGTGAATTGCTCGGCTTGTGATGATGGTGCTGGGGGTTTTTGTTGGTTGTGGGTGTTAGCTTGAACTGTTGTGAGGCTTGTTCGTTTTTTTTTCTCTTCGCTCGAGCTTTTCATGATTCACAGACATGAAGAGAGAGAGAGAGAGAGAGAGAATAAAGGTCATAGAACGCACAGATCAGCTTCCCCCTCTCCTCGTTACCACTCCCACTCCCACTCCCACTCCCGGCCTGACCGCCACTGTTCCGGACCGGGAGCGTCATCCTCAGACGAAGACGAGTACAACGCAGTCGTGGTGGTAATAGACAGCGAGTGAGCACAGCACGCATCGGACGTTGCAACCTCTCCAATCGCTCGTTACACCCGCCTCGATGGCAGGAGGAATTTACAACATAAATTCCCTCGTCCTCTGATTCCAACATCGTCGTCGTCCAACGTATCATCTAATTTTTCCGGTTTCCGGCTCACGTGCCTCCTTGTCATATGTATGTACGTCATACCTGCCGACCTGCCCTGTCCAGGCCGCCCTACCACGGCAGAATGAATGGCTTGCTTACCAACACACAAGAGATTCTCACGACATCTCTCCCCTGCTCACCCCTTCACGGAATCATCACCAGCGCTAGCAGAGCCATCCGACAGTATAGACCATACCGCATCTATCCCGTCATATATCAGTCAGCCTCGGAGAGAGAGAGAGAGAGAGAGAGAGAGACAGGAACGGAAAACAAAAAAGACTCACCTGTCGGAAATAGGCCGCCCGCTGGTCAAAGTCAACCTCCTCGGCAACCTCCTCGTTGCGCGGCAGCGGATGCATCACCACCATCGAACTCTTGGCGTGCTTCAGCACCGCATTGTCCACCCGGTACGAGTCCCGCACCCGCTCGTACAGCGCCTCGTCCGCGAACCGCTCCCGCTGTACCCGAGTACAGTACAGCACGTCGCTCCGACCCGTCACCTCGGGTGTCAGCGCCGCAGATTCGCACAGCAGCTGTCCCGACGTCGCCAGCCGCTCCCGCATCTCCGCCGGTAACTCCAGCCCCGCCGGCGCTACCAGCTGCACCTTGACCTGGTAATGCCGCAGCAGCCGCACCAGCGAGTGCACCGTCCGCCCGTGTAGCAGGTCGCCCACAAACGTCACCGTCAGCCCCTGTACCGTCCCTAGCTCCTCGCGGATGGTAAAGAGGTCGAGGAAGGCCTGCGTCGGGTGCTCGCCGCTGCCGTTGCCCGCGTTGATCACCGGCACGTCGCTGTACTTGGCCGCCACGTCGATCGAGGCCTCGTCCGGGTGCCGGAGCACAATCGCGTCACCGTAGCAAGCCAGCGTCCTTAGCGTGTCCTGAAGAGTCTCCCCCTTTTGCGCAGACGACCGCGAGGCCGCCACGGCCACCGTCCGGCCGCCGAGCCGCTGCATGGCCGCGTCGAACGAGGCCGACGTCCGCGTCGAAGGCTCGTAGAAGAGAGTGCACAGCACCTTGCCGCGTAGCAGCTTCAATACGCCCTCGCGCTGGACCCCGAGCCGCATCTCCTGAGCCACGGTGAAGAGCAGGTGTAGGTCCGCCCTCGTGTACTGTTCCACCGCCAGCACATTGGCCTTTTTGAAGCACGAAGGCTGCGTAAGGAGCTGCATCACCGACGCGCTGATTGATGATCCGTCTTCAAAGAATCCCACCGCCCCTTCCCGAGTCAGAGGTCTCGCGGGATGATGATGATGGTCCGCCCCCCCTGACGGCATCACTGTCGTCATCGTCGTCGTCGACGGCGCGTCGGGCGCCGGCTCTTGCGTCACCAGACAGTCGCGCTTCGACACGTCCAGGTAGTCGTGCCGCGCAATGGCCTCGACCAAGAGCTTGGCGTTCTTCACGTTGGTTACCAGCGGTATCTGAAAGTCGACCGCCATGCGCCGCGTCTTGTAGCCCTTGCTCATGTAATTGGCCGGCCGGCGGTACTTGTTGTTGGACGGCAGGTTGATGTACAGGTCGATGGTGTTCTTGGCCAGGTGCTGCGTGAGGGAGAATTCAGACTCCATGTCTTCGTCTCGGCCGAGCACCTCGAGGAACTGCGCCTGAACGCCGTGCTCCTCGAGGAAGTCGGCGGTACCCGCCGTCGCGAACAGCTTGTAGCCGATGCGCTGCAGCTTCTGCACCGACGGCAGCATCTCCCGCTTGTCCTTGTACGAACCGATCGAAAGCAAGACGTTGGCCTTGGGCACCTTGAAGCCCGTCGACAGCAGCGCCTTGAGGTAGGCCTCGTACTTGTCGACGCCGAAGCAGGCCACCTCGCCCGTCGACGCCATCTCCACGCCCAGCACCGGATCGGCCCCGGAGAGGCGCGAGAAGCTAAACTGCGGCACCTTGACGGCCACGCAGTCTGGGCCCAGCGTCGTCTCCGGGTACTCCTCGAACGGCAGGCCGGCGATGGCCTTGGTCGCCATCTCGATCAGGTCCACGCCCATGACCTTGGACACGAAGGGGAACGACCGTGACGCCCGCACGTTGCACTCAATCACCTTGATGTCGTTATCCTTTGCGATGAACTGGATGTTGAAGGGCCCCGTCACGTTGAGAGCCGCTCCAATCTTGCGCGTCGCCTCTTCGATGCGCTCAATCGTCGTCGCCTCCAGGTCCTGCGGCGGCAGGATCAGCGTCGCGTCGCCCGAGTGCACCCCGGCGTTCTCCACGTGCTCCGAGATGAAATGGCCAACGACGACGCCGTCGCTGGCCACGGCGTCCATCTCAATCTCCTTGGCGTTCTCGATATACTTGGAGATGACGACCGGATGCTCGCGCGACACCGAGGCCGCCTGGGCCAGGTAGTTGACCAGATCCTTCTCGGAGTAGACCGTGTTCATGGCCGCGCCCGACAGCACGTACGAAGGCCGGACGAGGACCGGGTAGCCGACCGTCTTGCAAAAGTCCCTGGCCTCCTCGAAGCTGGTGAGCTCTCGCCAGGTCGGCTGGTCGACCTCGATACGGTCCAGCATGCGCGAGAACTTGTACCGGTTCTCCGCCATGTCGATCATCTCCGGCGACGTGCCTAGCATCCTGACGCCGGCGCGATGCAGCGGGAGGGCGATGTTGTTGGACGTCTGGCCGCCCATGGCACCCAACACGCCGTCGGCGCCCTCGAGCTGGTAAATGTCCAACACCGTCTCCAGGTCTATGTTCTCAAAGTACAGCCGGTCGGCCTCGTCGTAGTCGGTGCTCACCGTCTCCGGGTTGAAGTTGACCATGACCGTCTTGAAGCCCGAAGTGCGCAGGGTACGGATCGCTCGGACTGAGCACCAGTCGAACTCGACCGAAGATCCGATGCGGTAGACGCCGGAGCCGAGCACCATGATGCCGCGGTCGTCAAACGTCACGTCGTGCTCGCTGCCGTTATAAGTGAGGTAGAGGTAATTGGTCTTGGCGGCCACCTCGGCGGCGACGGTGTCGATCTGCTTAACCCACGGCCGGATGCCGGCCTCCTGGCGAAGACGGCGAACGGCGATCTCGTTGGAGTCCCAGAACCTGGCCAGCTGTCGGTCGCTGAAGCCGAGTCGCTTGGCCTCCAGCATGACCTGGGGCGAGCGGGCGATCTCGCGCGTGGTGCGGCCGGCCATGTCCTTGGCGAAATCGCTGAGGCTCTTGAGCTTGCGTAGAAACCACCTGTCAATCTTGGTCATTTCCCAGATCTTGTCGACAGAGTAGCCCTCGTGCATGGCGTTCGCTATGGCGAATAGTCGCTGGTCCGAAGGCGTCTGCAGCTCGTCGTCGATGCTCATCAATGCTTTGGTCGGGCCGAAGCCAAGGTTGTGGAAATCGATGGCCCGGATGGCCTTTTGGATAGCCTCCTCGAACGAGCGGCCGATGCTCATGACCTCGCCCACGCTCTTCATCGACGACCCCAGCTGCGTCGAGACCCGGGTGAACTTATTCAAGTCCCAGCGAGGCATCTTGACGACGACGTAATCGAGCGAGGGCTCGAAGCAGGCGCAGGTCTCCTTGGTGACGGAATTGGACAAGTCCTTGAGGGGGATTCCGAGCCCGAGCTTCGCGGCGATGAAGGCCAGGGGGTAACCGGTAGCCTTGGAAGCCAACGCCGATGACCGCGATAGGCGGGCGTTCACCTCGATGATGCAGTATTCCCTGGAAAAGGGGTTAAGGGCGTATTGGATATTGCACTCGCCCACGACACCGAGATGCCGGATAACGTTGACAGCCGTGGTGCGCAGCATGTTGTAGTCCTCGTCGGATAAGGTTTGTGAGGGTGCCACGACGATAGAATCGCCCGTGTGGATGCCGAGGGGGTCAAAATTCTCCATATTGCAGACGGTGATGCAGTTGTCCTGCGCATCGCGGACGACCTCGTACTCAATCTCCTTCCAGCCCTTCATGCTGCGCTCTATGAGAACCTGAGGACTGGCGGCGAAGGCCTTGTTACACAACTCGACCAGCTCGCGCTCGTCGTTGGCGAAGCCGCTGCCGAGGCCACCCAGGGCGTAGGCGGCACGGACGATGACGGGGAAGCCGATGTCCTTGACCGCTGTCAGGGCTTCATCCACGCTGCAGGCGGAGGCCGACTTGGCGCACTTTTCGCCGATGGACTCTATGCTTCGGGCGAAGAGCTCGCGGTCCTCGGTGGTGATGATGGTGTCGATGGGGGTGCCGAGGACCTTGACTCCAAGACCCTCGAACTCATCCTTGAGCTGGATACCGACCTGGAGGGCGGTTTGGCCGCCAAAGGTGACGTAGATGGCGTCCGGGCGCTCGTAGTGGATGACCTTACGGACGAAGTCGGCGTTGACGGGCAAGAAGTAGACCTTGTCGGCGAGGCCCTGAGACGTCTGTATGGTGGCGATGTTGGGGTTGATGAGGACGGTGTAGATGCCCTCCTCTTTGAGCGCCTTGATGGCCTGGCTGCCCGAGTAGTCAAACTCGCCGGCCTGACCGATGCTGAGTCCGCCGCTACCGAGGACAAGAGCCTTGGTGACGGAGACGCGGGGATGCAGACGCTCGTTGTCGTCGGCAAGGCCGCCGGGGAACTCGACAGGCTTCTGCAGGAGAGCAGGCTGTTGCGAGCAGGCGACGACGGCGTCGAGGAAGACGTCGAAGAGAAACTCGGTATCCCGCGGACCGGGAGCGCTCTCCGGGTGAAATTGGACACTGAAGTAGGGCCGATGGCGGTGCATGATGCCCTCGTTGCTGCCATCGTTGGCGTTGACGAACAGCTCAACCCATTCGGCGGGCAGCGAGTCGGCGTCGACGGCGTATCCGTGATTTTGCGACGTGATGTGGCACTTTCCCGTGACCATGCTGGTACAAGGAATGTTTTGACCACGGTTACCGAACTTCATCTTGATCGTCTTGGCTCCGGCGGCTCTTGCGAGGAGCTGGTGTCCGAGGCAGATGCCGAAGACGGGTGTCTTGTTACGATCCATGGCGGCGCGGAGGTTGGCCGCAGTGACGTCGAGTAGGGCAGGATCACCGGGACCATTGGAAAGGAAAAGGCCGTCATATTCGACACCGGTCAAGTCGTGATTCCAGGGACAGACGAGGACCTCGACGCCGCGGCGCAGGAAGCAACGCAGCTGGTTATACTTGATACCGACGTCAAGACACAGGATGCGGAGGGGACGGCCTGAAGGATGCGAGCGGGTAGCCGCAGACGTCGGCGGTGGAGAGTATAGCTTGGGCGTCTCGATGGAGACTGGAGGTGGTGAGTAAAGAGGTCCGCCGACAAGGGGGAAGGGGAAGGGGGTTATGAAGACGGACCCTGGGCGACAAGGTTTTGCTCGTTAGGGTCGGCCCAATCGATCAAGGCGAAGTTGTCCAAGGAAGCGGAAGGCAAAGCAGGCGGGATGCGAGCCACACCGTCACCATTCGTAGGCAAGGGGCGAGTCTGCAGCCTCATGCGGCCGAGCATACTCCCCTGTTCCCGAATCTTCTTTGTAAGGGCCCGAGTATCGACGCCATACATTGCAGGAATACGCTGCTCCTTCAGCCAGTCACCCAACGAAGACTTTGCCAGAAAATGTGAAAAGTCATGACCGCAATAAGAAGCAACGACAAGTCCAGCTACGTGAATCCTAGCCGACTCGATATGCGCCGGCAGTTCGCGACAGACGTCATCGTCAACAGCCTCGGGCGAGGGAACACCATAGTTTCCGATAAGAGGGAAGGTCAAGACGAGTATCTGTCCCCGATATGACGGATCCGTCAACGATTCGGGGTAGCCGACCATGCCCGTTTGAAAGACGAGCTCGCCTGCGACGCTGGCCTGAGCGCCGAAACTGTATCCCTGGACGGCCGAACCGTCGGCTAGCTCGAGGCAGACGAGGCCTTCGTCGGCGACGCTGGCCATGCGCGCCGAGGCCGGGGGCAGCGCATTGGCGACGGCGACGGCGGTGGCCATGCCGGAGAAGGAGGAGGTAGAGCTGGAGAAGATGGTGGTAAGGGTAGTAGTAGTAGAGGAAGTGAAAGAAGAAGTGGAAGAAGACGACGACGACGACGGGCCCGGCGAGGAGAGAACGAATCGATAACCGAAACGAATAATCGCCCTGTCTGCGATGGTCACTGTGACAATCCGGGAAAGGTCAAAGATATCCCGCCGTCGTCCGTCTGTCGTCAATGACGCGAGAGAGACAGATAGAGAGAGAGGATGAGAGAGACAGAGAGACAGGGAGTGTAGGAAAAAAATAGAAGGAAAGAATCGTGAGGTGGGGTCCGACGGAGCTGCTCCTCTTTTTTTGGTGTCCCTCCCACTTTCCCCTTTGGATATAGACTCTTTGGCTGTGGAAACAGATTGGACGGACAGACAGACACTCACTCGAGTAACAATAACACGCCTGCAAGGCTGCAACTACTAACAACTGCAAAGAAGGAAAAGTCAAATTTGTCTACCTATGCCGTGCCGTGTTTCTCTGCCTCTCCATATACATACATACATACATAACAGTGTCGTGGCTCGCAGTTGGCCAGCTAGTGTACCCATCCGTCCAAGTCCTAATATTCCCCTTGGTTGCGTCTGCGTGTAACAGCCGACAGAGATTGAGCACCAACTACCTAGGCACGGTACTACATACATACTGCTCTTTCATCGGATGGCTTCTCTTGCCTCTACATCGGCAGTTCGTCTGTGTAGCATCCATGTACGATCCGAACTGCTTCTTACCTTCCCGGGTTTCCCATATGTATATAACGTGACACTAACACACTTCTCTTTGCCGTCCGGCTTGCGTCGAGCTTCATCTTAGGTAAGGTAGGCTTTAATTCCTTGTTCCATCCTATTCGGTCCCACGACTTCTCACTCCGAATATATCGTTAGTCCCCGCTCTCCGGCTTCTCCCCTCCCTTCTCTAACGCCTTCGCCTAGTGTTGTGTGACACACCCTGTGTCTAGGCTGTGCCCCACTTAGGGCTTGAGCCCGGTTGTAAGGGAAGCCTGTGCAAGATATACTAAAGAAGAGAGATAGCGATAAGCAGATTAGAAGAGAGGAAGAAGAGGGCATAAGTATAGATTATAGAGGTTTACTTTAAGAGTTATATTAAGAGCAAAGCTAATTCTTACCGAATTATAATACTAGAAACTATTACGAACTATATACGAGGAGGTTACGACTTAGGGGTAAACTCCTCGCGATACGAACTATATCTTCTAAAATCTTATCTAAGACCCTAGCGTAGTTTAAGAACTTATCTTCCGTATCTAACTACTTTATTAAGATTAGAAGCGCGTTATATATACTCCGAGTAATTTCGGTAAGGAGTTATAATAGCTTTATAATACTTACGTAATCTTTTAGTTATTTTTCCTATATAGTTATCTTATAACTTTATTATAACTATCTTTTTATTTTAAATAATTAAATATTAAGGTAAGATAGTTATAGGTTATTATAAGTTTATTATAGTAAAGTAAAAAATAAAAAAAAGTCGTAGGTAAGTAAAGCGCGTTATTAATAATAAAAAGCGCGCGTAATTATAGTAACGGTAGTAATTCGTTATTAATTTAAGCGAAGGTATAAGTAACTTCGAACGCGTGCTACCTTTATTATAATTTTTTCCCTCCTATTATCTCTAAAAAGGTTAAGCTTTTAATTTCGGACTTTTATACGTAATAATATTATAGCGTATTTAGAAAAGATAGTATCGTATAGTAAGGTTACTAATAGCTATTATATTTATTATAACGCGGATAAGGTAGAACTTAGTATAGGTTCGCTCGATAATAATATACCGCGTTATAACGTAAAAACGCTATAAGCTACTCCGCGAAAAACTTTAAATAAGAGGATAGAGGCCGAGCTTATAAAAGATATTATAAAAACGCTTAGTAGGAAAAGTATAAAATATAAGTAAATCGTTCGCATATCGTAAGGTATCTATTAATATAGTATAGGGACTTTAAGTAAAATATCGCTTACTATTATTATAGAGGAAGATAGGAGAGGTAATAAGCTGCCCGTTAAGGTATAAGAGCTAAATCCTACTTCGTAGGAACTTAAAACCTTTACTAAAATATCGTTAAATATTAATAAGAAAAAGAAAACTATAATACTAAGTAGTAAGTTATTAAAGCGTAAGTAAATTAATTAGGTATTAGCTAGGTAATATTAATAGTTTATAAGCTCGGTAGATATTAGCTTTATAAGTAGGAGATTTATAATTAGTAAATTATTTACGGGTTTTAAGAAATTAACGCTAGGTAAGATAAGGGCGTTATAGGAGGTAGTAGCTAGTAATAAGATACCGAAAAAAGCGCGAAAGCCGGTATAGAAGACTCCTTTATCTCGTAAGAAATCGGTAAGTAAGGTCGCCGAGACGGCGCCGAAGATAATTATAGGCGAGAGGGATACTAAAAAAGAAGCGTAGCGATTTATATAAATTACTAAACTACTAATTAAGAAAAAGGTAATAGAGGATTAGGCTAAGGGTAAGAAATATAAGTATATTAGTCCCCTATCGATATAGAGATACTAATAAGCTTTAGGGGTTTTAAGTAAGGAATTTATTAATTCCTTAGATAAGGAAGATTTAGATAATTAAGATATTCCTACTAAGGCGCCGGTTATCTAAGTAAAGGATATTCTTAATAATAGTAATTAGTCTAATATAGAGTAATATAAGTTTACGAAAATATATCGGAAAATAGTTAAGATTAATAAGGCTATAAAAAGGACGCGGTTTACCGATACGTATTTTAATACCGAGTATAATACTAAAATATTAACTTATATTTACGGGGCCTTAAAAAATAAGAAAATATCGGTATTTACGCTAATAGGAAAAAAGGTAGCTAAATAGACCTCCTTATTAAAACTAATAAAAGTTATAAAAGTAGTTCGAGTAGAAGGTAAGTAAAGCGGGGTCCCTTTATAGTAAAAGCGAGGGCTTATTATTAACCGGTATATAGCGCTCGAGAAGATACTTATTATCGATAAGGAAAACGTATTACGCTAGTTAATCTTTAACGTAGCGAAAAAAAAGGGGAAAGATACGGCGGCCGTAGCTTATCTAATTATACGTGCCCGGATTTAGAATCGTACTATATTTAAGTAGCGTTAGAATATGCTAACCGATAAGGGAGTTACGGCTAAGATTTATCGGATAATCGTAAACGAATTTAACTTATATTAGTAGGAGATATAAGGTCCTAGTCTCTATAAGGTAGCGCTAGTTAGATATAATAAGTTAGATAATAATAGTAAGAAAGCGTCTAACTTAACTATAAGGCTAGCTACGCTATAACTAACGTAGCTTATTATAAAGGTATCGTATATCCGAGAAAAGAGGGTATTAATTATAGTTTATACCTTCGTAAAAAAAAATATAAAATAGACGATATCTGCAAATTAGTTATCGTTATATACTTAAAATAGTATTATAAGGGATAAAATACTTAGTAATATTAGAAAATAGCTAAACTAATATTAGGAATAAAGGAAAGCTTATAAGAAGCGAGAAGCCGCTAAGGAGGCGTAGAAATAGGACGCGGGACCGTCGATCGCGGAAAGAGATAGTTAGGCTATTAAGGAGGTAGTAAAGGGTAATATTATTATAAATAACTTACGTAATATAGAGGAAGGAGATAGTAAGGAAGAGAACGCTAAGGAGTAGAACGAAGAAAGAGATAAAGAAAATCTTAAAGCCGCTAATAACGCGAAGTTCTTCCGGGAGGCTTTTAATAATAACTTATTTACCGATAGTAACGGCGAGAACGATAGTAAAGATAAAAAGGACGCACTATTAGCGCCCGTAAGGGGGGGGAGTCGTGGCTAGGGCGGCAGTTAAGCGGGCGTAAGTGCTAGAAGAAGCGCGCCGCGCGTTAAGAAGTTAAAGAAAGCTATATAACTTATCCGGGGGTAAATTATTTACTTTAAGGTTAATTAATACCTTACTTACTTTAGGTCTAGTTTATCGTAATATTTAACTTTAGTAGATAAAACGGAACTTTTTATTATATCTTACTATCGGACCGCTATTAAGGCGGTAAGATACGATTTTTACGTAAAGCGTAAAGTAACCTATTATAAAGTACTAGCGCTAATATTAGGAGACCGTTATAATATAATAATAGTGCTTAAGGTCCTAGAAATAATATATACTATAACGTAGGAGGAAGCTAGTTTTAGGAGCGGTAACTTAGACTTTATAATCTTAGACTAGCTTAGAGAGGAACTTACTACGTAAGGGTAATATTTTACGAAGGCTTTTAACGTAGCCTTTAGTATATATACTAGGGAGTTCCGCCTAAGTAATACGGCGAAAGGTAAGACTAAAGCGCGGAACTTATACCGTATTATAATTTATAAACGATAAGCTTTACTAGTTTAAAATAAGCTCGTATTCGGTGCGATCTGGCCCTATTTCGCTAGGGAGTTAGGGGTAGCCCTTAGTAGTTTAGGAGAGTTTATAAAGATTAAGGCCTAGGATATTAACTTCCTATTTTAACTAAAACTTAGAGATAACGGTTATAATAGCTAAGCGGCGGCCTTAGCTTATATTCGGCTACGGATCGGTAAAGTAATAGCTTTACTTAATACCCGAGAGATAAAAACGTAAAAGAAAAAGCTTAAGAAATAGCTCGACGCGTTTATACCTTATATAAATAAGGACTAGTATATCTTTATTAATATAAAGGATAAGAAACGTATCCCGGTTAAGTAGATAACCGAGGAATAGTTAGAGGAGGGTCGGGTCCGGGTTTTAACTCGATTACCTTCGACTTAGAAGGTCGTTAAGCGAGCTATTAAGGAGGAAGATAAACTATCGGTTCGTTATTCGGGTAGGAATAAGAAACCCCGTACTAAGTAGAATAGGTAAATAAAAGTATAGCAAGTAATCGATATATAAGTTTATAAAAAACGAACTTTTTTATATTTTTTTATTATTTTTTAGAACTTATTAATAAGTTAGGATATATTCGCTATATCCTTAATAGGGACTTATTAGTTATATTTTAAAAGCTATCTTTTCTATTTAACTAGAAAATAAACGTTACCATTTAGTATTTTTTAACCTTTAACCTCTTAGATTTCCTATTCTCTATTATCCTTTTCTAAATCTAGTATAAGGAGAGAGGTAAACGGGTTTTAGAGACTTTAAAAATACTAAGGTTTAAGGAGGGAGATATAAAAAATATTATAAAGATAGCTATATTTTACTAGTAGGGCGAGGCAATATACTTAGGAGCCGATTTTTTAAAGAATACGGAAAGGTTTAATATAGCGAGGAAGGAGTTTCTTTTTCTCGCCCTTAAATTTAATATTCTTCGTAGAAAGACTTACTAAGTTACCGATTTTTAATATTAGCAGTATATAGTTTTTATTATAGTACTTCGCCTACTTTTTAGTAGCGTATTTCTAGTAATCTATTAGATATTAGCGTAAGTTTACTATCTTATTTAGTCTAGCCTTAGCTTTAAGCGTTACCTTAAGGGGAATATCTATAAAGATATAGAATTCTAAGTAATATCTATAAAATACCTTATTAGGTAAGATTCCTATAATTAAGTACTTTGCGTTATTTATTATAAATTAAGTAATTAGTAATAGTTAAGGCTATAATACGCGTTTATTATTAGTAAAATAATAAAGGTAATATTATATTACCTAGTTTATCTATTCCGTTTACTTATCGGTCTAAGGGTAAAACGCGGTTAATAACCGTCTCCTAATCTTAGATAGTAGATAAAGGTCTAACTAGAAATAACTAATAAATAAGCTGCCCTTATTAGATACGATACCTTATAGAAGGCCGTAGCGGAGTTTTACCTCCTAGTAAAAAAGCTCGGCTAAGTCCCCTACTTTAATCGTATCCGAAATAGGAAGTAAGAGTAAGAACTTTATAAATCGATTAACGATTACGAGGATACTATTAACTTATTTATCTAGCTATATAAACTCTAGAAAACTAATAGTAAAGTTTAGAGATAGTTCTGCCTAAGGTTATAATAAAATCGGTAATAAATCTAACTTACTATATAAGCGGTGCTTTCGGGGAGCGACCCCTTAGTAAATCTAATAGGACCTAATATAAGATTTAATATCTTTATATATTACCTCCTAGTAGAATTTCCTAGTAAGGAGGTCCTAGGTACGTTCTATACCGAAATAACCCGCTAGTAAGTTATCGTAATATAGTAATAGTAATTTATACTTTAACGCTACTTCTTATAATATTACTATACGGTCCTTCTAATAGACGAGACTATTAGAGTTAACTATCTATAAACTTTATTTTCCCTATTAAGTCTTATTAAGCTTAGTAGCTTTTCGGCGTTATAACTAGAGATCTTCGCCTTAACTTCGCTATAGTAAAGTAAGGAGGGGAGTTAATATATCGGGCTCTAAGGGCTATTCTTATACTATTACCTTTTTTAAGGTCTAGCTCTTAAGGCGTTAAGTTAAGCCTAAGGTTATTAAAACTTAGTATAAAAAGTATATAGCTACTTTAAGGTAGGGGTTTTAATAGTTAGTTTAGTTTAACGCTATAGTATACTTAACGCGTAGTATATTATTAACTATTTTCTTACGTAGAATATCTAATCTTTCTATTATCGGGCCCGCTTTAAGTATATATTATAGTTTTCTTAAGGGGCTATTAGTAAGATTATTACGGCCTAGTTTATAGAGGATATAGAAATCGAAGGGCGATAAGTAAGTTACCTAATATTATTAGCGGCAGTTTAAGTCCGATTATATTATAATTAACCGTAAGTTTAAGTAATCTAAGATTACCTTAACCGGAAATATCGATCTTTCTATATAATAGCGCTAATACTTAAATAATTTAATAATAGCGAAGAATTCCTTTTTAGCTACTATATAGCGTATTTTAGGGCTATTAAATTTCTATAACTAGCAAGCGATAATAAGGTATTACCCTTAATTATCGTATTATAAGAGGATACCGGCTATAGTAAAATCCGATATATTAGTCTCGATCTTTATCTACCTCTTAAGATTAAAATATATAAGTAAGAGGGCTTTAGTAAATACCTTTTTAAGTTCTAGAAAGGCGGATTATTAGAGGGCGTTAAGCTAGTATCGGCCTAGTTTCTTCCTATTTTCGCTCCTTTTAAGTATATTAGTTAGGGGAGCGACGATATTAGAATATCGGGGAATAAAACGCCGGTAATAGTTATAGAAACTTAGAAAAATCTAAAAATTATAAAAAAAGCCTAGTTCTTCCTAGTCGGCTATTACTTATATCTTTTTTAAGTTTATAGAGATATTATATATACCGACGATATATCTAAGGAACTTAACTACTTCTTAATAGAAGATATATTTAGTAATATTTACGTATAAGTTAGCTTCTCGGAGTTTCGCTAAGATCTCGCGAAAATATCGGGTATAATCCTCCTTTATTTTAAAGTAGATTAATATATCGTCTAAATAAACGATATAGATAATATTTACTAGGGTTTTAAATACTCGATTAATATAGTATTAGAAAATCGCCGGGGTATTTATTAAGCTAAAAAAAACGATAAGATACTCGAAATAACCGTATCGTAAGCGGAAGGTAGTTTTCTACTTATCGCCCTTTTTAATATAAATACGGTAATAAGCGTGCTAGAGGTTAATTTTTAAGAAAATCGTAGCGCCTTAAACCTAGTCTATAATCTCCGAAATAAATAGGAGAGGGTAACGATTCTTAATCGTTACCTTATTAAGACCCCGGTAGTTTATATAAAGTCGTAGTTCCCTATCTTTCTTAGGGACGAAGAAGATAGGGGCGCTACCTAGGCTTTAGGATTCTCGTATCTAACCTTTACTTAGAGCGTTATTAAGGTATTCTTAGAGTACTTTAAGTTTAGTTTAGGAAAAAGGGTAGATAAGACCTTAAGGAGGCGTAGCGTTATTAACTAGATTAATAGCGTAAACGGTATCTTTTTTATTAGGAAGAATAAAGGCCTTAGATTTTAAGAATATATCTTCGAATCTAGCGAAAATTAGGGGTATTTCGATTTCTAATACCGGTAGTAGCTCGGAGTCTTCTTTATCTGCAAATATAGGAGGTATTAAGTCTAATATAACCTAAAAAACGTATAGATATTATTTAGCCTCTTAGACGAATTCCTTAGCATTAAGGAGGTAAGCTTATAGTAGTTAAGATAATTTATATTACTATTTACGAGTATCGGGGGATAAGTAGATTTATTCGGCTACTAAGGTAAGTATCCCTAAAGTAATAAAGTTATCGTTTATTACTATACTAAGGACGCCGAAATAGTAACAAACTAGTATCTTTTCTATCCTATCTATATTACGAAGGGTAACCGATATCTCCTAAAGTTTATTAACTAGGGCGTATTTACCGATACCTTTTACGGGGAGAGAAGGGTCGTTATCTAAGAGTAGTAATACGTATTCTCTTATAAAGAAAAGGTTAATAAAATCGATTTCGCTATAAGTATTAAATTTAATAAATACTAGAAAAAGAGTAAGTCTCGTTTAAAATATGCTAAAAGTTTTAAAAGTTTTTTCCGTTAAGAATATTAATAAAGAGACTTTTATATCGATATTTTTAAGTTTTTTAAACTTTTCTTTAATAAGCCGGCCTAGGTTCGTTTAGTCCTTATAGCTTTAGCTTTCTCCGGGTATTTCGATTAGTAGTTAGATTCCTTATAGCTTTTCTTTTTATAATAAGAGTAAGTTAAAATATCCGATTTCTTATTAGATAGGTTCCTTTTATCTTTATTTTCCCTAAGGCGGTTAAAACCGCCGTTTTTATTCTAGGGCTTTAAGGAATTATCGTTACGATAATAACCTAAATTAGAGTTAGTCCGTTATTATTTCGTAAAGTTATCGTAGTAATATTAGTAAAACCTACCTAAGCTAGAATCTTAAATCTATTAAGCTAGGGAGACTATTTCCTAATAGTTAAAAGTATTTAGCTAGTGCTATTTAAAGATCTTAGCTTATAGCTAAGAGAGTAATCGGGAGAAGTAATCTAAGGTAAGTTTTTTAGAAAGATAGGCGTCGAAGTATCTTTCTAAACCCTCTAAATAGATATAAAAATTATAGGGTATCTAATTATCTTATTACTTAGCGTTTTAGAGTATAATAGCTATAGTTATAGTTTAATTCCCGGGATTTTTTAAAAAGTTATAAGATTATTTTTTAAAAGCGGGCTAATCGCCTATAAGTCGCGCTTATTCCTTAGTAAATAAGCTATATTTATAAGACTTTTAATAAGTATAAAAGTTTAGGTATATATTATCTAAGGCTTTAAGAATCTTATTCTTATTTTTATAGTACTTTTTAAGTATTATAAAAAAGGAATTTTTAAAGTCCTTAAGCTAGTCTTAGTATTTACGAGTTATAGGTCGCTTCTTTAGTTTAATAATATTCGAAAATTTAATATCCTTATCTTAATTAAAATCCGATAATAAGAAGTAGCGCTTACGCTAGGAACTTATAGCTAAGTTAGTAAGGTTTCCTTTAAGGATTATAATATCCTTAAGATAGATACCTTATTCTTAAAAGAAGTTAGTAATAAAATTACGGAAAATTTCCTCCTAGGGAGTAAGACTACGTCGGGAGGCCTCCGGGGCTTTCGTAGGATAAGTTATCTCTAACTACGTAGGATAATCCGAAGGAGGGGGGGAAGAGATATCTAAGGAGCGGTCCTCCGCTTATAAAAGTTAGTTCTAGGAGCGCGTAGTATAAAGTATATTAAAACGTAAGGGGGTCGGTACCGAATTTAAAAAGATAAATCTAAGCTAAAAGTTAGTATCTCTTAAAAAAAGAATTAGAGTTATAAGGGAAGCCTATATAAGATATACTAAAAAAAAGAGATAGTAATAAGTAGATTAGAAAAGAGGAAGAAGAGGGTATAAGTATAGATTATAAAGGTTTATTTTAAAAGTTATATTAAAAGTAAAGCTAATTTTTACTAAATTATAATATTAAAAATTATTATAAATTATATATAAGGAGGTTATAACTTAAGGGTAAACTTTTTGCGATATAAACTATATCTTCTAGAGTTTTATTTAAGACCTTAGCGTAGTTTAAGAACTTATTTTCCGTATCTAACTACTCTATTAAGACCGGAAGCGCGTTATATATACTCCGAGTAGTTTCGGTAAGGAGTTATAATAGCTTTATAATATTTACGTAATCTTTTAGTTATCCTTCCTATATAGTTATTTTATAACTTTATTATACTAGTTAAGTTAGTATATTAAATATACTAAATTAGTATAGAGGGGCTATTAGAGTTAAACTTAGTATTAGTAATATTACTGCCCGATCCGTAATAGCGTACGTGCCTTAATAGGTTATACGCTCGTTGCGCTAAATTACGCGTTTTTTACGATAATAATCGATATTCCTTATAAGAGATCTTATTTAGGATCCGCTTAGCTATAGTAGACGCTACTATATTACCGACGCTATTATTTTAGGTAGGTAATATACCTAACCCGGTTTATAGAAGATTATTTTAGCTAAGAAAAGCTAAGATAAGCCTCGCTAAGGAAAATACTACTTATTTAGGTAATAAGGAGCCTATTTAGGCTATAAAAGAAGGTTACGATAACCTTATTAAAAAATATAAAGATAGGAGCGATCCTAATAGGTATAGAGAAGCTAAAAAGCTAAGAGAATTAGTAGTATTAGGAGATATTAATTAGAATAGCGATTAAGTAATTTTAACTATTTCGGTATATTAACAAGCCTAATAGCGGTAAACTTATAGATATAAATATTAAGGCTATAGAGAAATAGTAGGATAAGGAAGTTTATTACCGTTATCTTATTATATATTATTACAAGCTTACGATAATTCTCGGAATTCGCGATAGCAGCTAGAATTCGAATTAATTAGTATATTAGACCTTTATAGCCGTTAAGAAGAAATATAATATAGCTCCGAGAGTTACTTTCTCGTTAATTATAAAGGAAATATATATTATAAAGGCGGAGAACTTTATAACGTTCGGTGCCTTCGTAAAACGCCTTAATCTCCTATAAAGTTAACTTTACGTTATAATAAAAGAACCTTATAAGGAATAGTTTATTAGCGCTACGATTAACGCTATTAAAACCGTTATACTTTCCTAATATAAAGATTAGATATATAAGCTAGCTAAATAGAAGCCTCCGATAAAGGATAAGGTTTTAGGTTTCTTTTAAAATTACGCTAAGCTTATTAATAATAAGAAAAAAGATACCTTTTCCGTAAATTAGAATACGAAAAAGTAAAACGAAAAGCGAGATAACGCCCGAGGAAGAGGTTAAGGCCGCGGTAAAGGCTATAGCCGCGGAAATTATAGTAGCAGAGCCTCTTCTCCCACTTAAGAAGGCTAGAAAGGACGATATTTTAATTATAGATACTTTATTCCCGAGGGTAGTAAGCCTTATAAGGAAGAAAATTGCTAAAGGTTATATTTAGAGCTACGCTTACCCCTAAGAGATTAGTATTAATAGAAGTAGATTACGGTATTAGAAGCTATTACGAAGGCTAGATAGATATATAAACTTATAGCTACTAGCCTTAGCGTTACTTAAGATAATATTATATACGACTCTAAAGCCGGAGGCTATATATTTAATAACTTAAAATAGTTTATTAAGATTTATAAGAATATTATAATTAACCTTTTCCGCGCCGCTAATAGCGGAGATCTATAGCCTTAGGGAGAGGGTAAGGTTAAGATAAACCTACCTAACGGTAATTCGATAATTCTATTATAGGCCTTTTATTACCTTAATATTTAAGCGAATTTAATAAGTATAAGCGTTCTAAAAGAAAAGGGCGTTATCGCCGACCTTAAAACGAATTTCCTTATTAAAAGAGGCACTAAAGAGCGTATTTACTATCTTAACGATCGACTTCGAGTTATTTATGCTACCGCTACGGGCGGCGATTAAACCGTAATCGAGGTATTCGCTACTTTACTATATAAATCGCTAAGGAAGGGCTTAAAGGCTAATTTTGCTATTATATACGAGCGCCTTATATACGCCGGCAAAGAGAAGGTAACCCTAGCTTATTAGAAAGTAAGGATTCTAATCGATAAAAATATTATTAAAAGCTTCTCGTGCGAGGCCTATTAATTTACTAAAGCTAATACTATAATTAGTAGGGATTTGCTAGTAAGGCCTATAAGGTTCCTTAATATTATTTTTTAAGATATTATCGAATATAACCTATTAGGAATAGGCGGCGCCCGCTATTCTCTGCATAGAATCGACGCCTTTATAAGATTCTACTAAACGATAGCTACTAACTTAAAGGGTTAGGCTTTTAAGCTTTTTCGTAAATAGAAAAGATAGGTTAATACCTTTTCTAGAGGAATTCCTATAGCTACGATAACTTTCGATAACGTATAGGAGTTTAAAAGCGAGGTAATTAAAGCTTAGGCTTTTTAGGATAGATTCGTTCTATATTATTTAACCCTATATAACCCTTAATAAAACGGTCTTATAGAGAGAGCCGGCAGAACGCTTTTAACGATAGTAAGAGCTATTTATCTATATATATAGCTTCCCGTAACCCTCTAGCTATATTATATATCGATAGTAGCGTATATTGCGAATTTGCTGCCTACGAAAAGTAAAGAGAGCCCTCTCGAGAAGGTTATAAAGACGCTTAATCTGCCCTATAAATATAATATTAGCTACTTACACGCCTAGGGCTATATAGCATACGTGATAAAGCCGAAAGAGAAGATCGTAAGGTTAGAGAAAATAGCTCCTCGAGCTTAGAAGGGTAATCTCGTCAGCATTAAGGGCCTATATAGCTATATCTTTAAGATATAGCTTCCTAATTAAGGAATCGTTATTCGAGTATAAGATATACGCTTTATTAATCGTGCCGGTGCCCCTACCGTTAAAGAGGACCTATTAGTCGAATTTAAGGCTTATTTAGAAGAAAAAGGTAAAATTATCGAATTTAAACCTATTATTTTTCCTTATAAGGAGAAAGAGAAAACTTCCTATAGCTAAACTAGCGGTATTAACGTTTTATAATCCTCTAATATATTAAGTATTAAATAATCGAGGAAATATTTAACTATTATAGCCGGATTATTAGATACGTCGAATTCGAATATTTAAGAGGAATTTATAGGGCTATTAAAAAAGCGTTTTAAAACGCCCGAAGGAAACTCTTCGCACCTTCTCTTACCGAATCTTACGCCTTATCGAGGCAGAGAGGCACCGCGCCCGTTTTTCGATAGGAATACGCTTCTTCGATTAATCGAGGAAGTTAATAAAAAGGCATAACTACTACCGATAGCGCCTATAACCTTAAATCTTCCTAGCGGCTAGGTTTACGATACTAATAATCGTAATAATCCTAACAAATTAGCTAGTAACTTATAAAACCTTCGGCTAACCGATCTAATACTTAAAAAATAACCTTCTTAATATTTACGCGAGCGCGAGGTATTAATATTATCTTCTACCTTAATAGAAATAATATAACGCTATAAGCGTTATTTAATAGAAAAGCTTTACGGTACCGAGCTAATAAGATATTCGAAGAGGCTTATATAAGCTAATTTAGCTAGCGTTCTTAAACCCTCTTCGCTATACGTTTCCTTCGCCGATAAGGACGAATATATCGATTAGGCGCTTATAATAATTCTCTTAGCTTTAGCTACGGAAACCTTTATAGGTTATACCCTAAGTAATTATCGTGCTACGAAGAAGCTACCCGAATTTAATAAATATTAAGTGCCCGCGATAAAGAAAAAGCTCGAGAAGCTATATTAGAAAGGCGCTTAGAAGCTCGTTCCTAAGCCTTACGATACTAAAACCCTTCTAGGGCGTTAGGTATTTATAGAGAAGCTAATTAAAGGCGCAGATCTAATAGCGAAGGCCTACTAGGTTATTCGCGGAGATCGTAATCTTATAAATCGACCTATTAAGGACCTATATACCGCTATAGCGTATTAGTTATCCGTATAGATCTTTCTTACCCTTATTATAATATAAGACCTTAAATAAGCAAAATTTAATATCGTAAATACCTTTATTAACGCTAAATTAGATAAAGATATCTTTATCGAATAACCTTACGGCTTTAAAGATAAATCGGGCCGCGTTTACCGACTAAAAAGGGCCCTTTATAGCTATCAAGCTTCACCGCGCTAGTAGTTTAAGCGTATAGCTAAAGATCTAGCTAGTTACGGATTTAAATAACTTGACTCCGAGTTATGCCTCTATCGCCACGCTAATAGTAGCCTCCTCGTTCTTTATATAGATAATATCCTCCTTATAGCACCGATATAAGTATAGATTAATAATAAAGCCGTAATTCTTAACGAATTATACGAAATTAAATACTTTAGTAAACCTTAAGAATTCCTTAGCTTAAAGTTTAATCGTAACCGTTAGGCCCGAACTATTCGAGTATATTAAACCTCCTTTACTTATAAGATTCTTAAGCTATTTAATACCGATAATTTAAAGCTTACGAAAACGCCGTAGCCGACAAAGTATATAATTCCTTACGATTAGAAAGAGGCTAAGATCGTAATAGAGGCTATAATATAATAAAAATAAATAGGCAGCCTAAATTAGCTAGCCCTAAGTATAAGGCCTAATATTACGTATAGCGTTAAGAAGCTATTAGAAGTAAATTCCTATCCGACTTACGC
Organism: Ophiocordyceps camponoti-saundersi (nom. inval.); assembly: GCA_003339415.1. NCBI lineage: Eukaryota > Fungi > Ascomycota > Sordariomycetes > Hypocreales > Ophiocordycipitaceae > Ophiocordyceps > Ophiocordyceps camponoti-saundersi. The sequence continues at coordinate 161,062 of PDHQ01000045.1, forward strand.
TTATCTAGCTACGATAAAGTACTTTTTCCGCTATCTACGCGGCACGCCGTCTCTTAGTATTATACTTAAAGGAGCGGTATATAGTAAGGACCTTTAGCTTCGCGTATATTCCGATATATCGTTCGTAGACGATTAAGTAACCCGCGCCTTAACGGCCGGGTTCGTTATCTTCTTCGCTAGTAGCTTTATCGCGTAGCGCTTAAAGCGTTAGACCCTTATTACTATAAGTAATATAGAGGCCGAATTTATAGCTCTTACGCCCGCTAAGCTTATAATAATCTAGCTCTCTAATATTATTTAAGACGCTAGCTACGAATAAAAGAGGCTTTTCGTAATATTTACTAATAGCTAAAACGCGAGGTTAGCTATAATTAACCCGCTTAATAAAGCACGTACTAGGTATATTAATTTACGATATAAATAGATTATCTAGAGGTATTAGATAAGCTTCTTTAATCTATAGTAGATCGGTATAGAAGATATAATTATAAACGGCCTTACGAAGGGTTTATAGGCGAATAAGTATTAGTAGTTCGTACGCTAGCTAAATTTAGCTATACTAAGGAATAGGGGCGGCTCTAGTAGCCTAAATATTAAGAAATAATATTACGATAGTTATTCTTTAGCCTACCCGGCCTTAGGGGCGGTATTATATAATATACCCTATGTCTAGGCTATGCCCTACTTAGGGCTTAAGCCCGGTTAGGTCAGTATGTTAGACACACTAAATTAGTATGGAGGGGCCACTAGAGTTAGACTTAGCATTAGCAATATCACTGCCCGATCCGTGACAGCGTGCGTGCCTCAATACCTAGTAGGCCAATGCTCTTACGTAGGTAGTATGTACATCCCTTTGCGTACGGTAACGCCGCCCCCTAAGTACCTACCTACCTAGTACTTACTGTTACGCGGAGAAAGCACTATGAGCGAAGGACTGGCTATCGAGCGCTGTACAACTTACAACTAACTGTCAGAAAACAGAGCCAGCTACTCCGTAGTCCTTTCACCAATCACTAAAATGAGAACGCGCCTCGAGAGGTGCACAGGTTATTTTCGCTTATATAAGATCAAGTGACACTAACGTTTTGGCATGATTTTGCTAGGCCATGGCTGTGTCTTCAAGCTTAGTCATCTATATGGATTTCAGTACTTGGGGCCCGGGGGGCGGCGTTACCGCACTCAAAGGAAAACCCGCTTAGTCATGCTGCTTTACCCCGGATCCCCCCTTTCTGCCCCGTCGGCAACCCGCATTTCGAGTGCACTGTGGCTGCTGTATACAAGGTATCTTACACCATCATCCTTTGACCTTTCGTCTCGTCTATAGAGAAACAACACCATGGTAATCATATACAAGAAAGAATTAAGATGAAACGAGGACATCACATCCCTCCTAGATGCGCCGACATACCCGGCATTTGCGCCGTCTGCTGCACCGTAGGACTGACCTGGTTCGGCCCCAGCGGCCCGGTCTTGTGACTCGCCGACGGCGTTCTTCCATACGTGGTGGGCTCCTTCTTGGGGTCACAGCCCGGAAAAACGGCCTGAAGGCGGCCGTAGAGCTCCCGCAGCGCACGGTCCCGCTCAGCCCGGTCCACCGACGGGTCGACGCCGCCGAGGTCGAGGCCATCCGGCGCCTTCAGCCGCAGCCCGAGGTTCAGCGGCGGCGCGCTCAGGTATCCAGGGTGCACCGGCACTTTGACTTCGGGCTTCCGGTCTGCCAGCGTCGCCATGTACGAAAGGTTGGCTTGCAATCGCCGCATACAGCTGTAGGAGCGCCGTTTCGTCAGCCGCACGTCTCGCCATCTTCGTTCCGCCAGATAAGCGGAAAACCTACTGCACGTAGTCCTGTTGGAGGAGGTTTTCCTCTTCAGTGAGTTTCCTGTCCGGATGAGTTCCGTACTCCTTCTTGAGCTCATTCTGCGTTGCCTGAATCTGTATCGACTCGTACAGGAGCTCGTGATTGATGTCTAGCATCAGCGAAAACCTTTCCTTTTCCCGTGACTCCGACGCCGGGCTCAGTGGCGTCGCCGAAGGGGCCACACCCATGCCGCCGCCTTGGTTAAGGGAAAAAGTCGGCGTCTGTGGAGTGACGGAACCACCGGGAGGCTGTTGCTGTGGATGATGTTGCGGTTGTTGCGGATGATGTTGCGGTTGTTGCGGATGATGTTGCTGTTGCTGAGGATGATGTTGCTGCTGCTGAGGATGGAGTTGCTGTTGCGGATGGAGCTGCTGTTGGTGAGGATGATGTTGCTGTTGTTGATGATGTGGGTGTTGATGGTGTTGATGCTGCGCTTGATGTTGCGCCTGCTGTTGCGCCTGCTGTTGTGCCTGCTGCTGCGCTTGCTGTTGCGCCTGCTGTTGCGCCTGCTGTTGCGCCTGTTGCTGCTGCTGAAGCTGTTGCGCTTGATGTTGCGCTTGATGTTGCTGCAGCTGTTGCTGTTGAGCTTGCTGCTGTAGCTGCTGCTGCTGCTGCTGCTGGGCGGCATTTGGCGTCTGGCTCGGGGTTGGGGGCTGCGGCGTCGGAAATTGACCCTGCTGTGCGGCCAAGGGGTTGCTGTTAGGACCACCATGAAGCGCGCTGGGAGGTCTCTGCGGCGTCAAAGCCGGGTTCATGACGGGATTGGGTTGCTGAGCCTGAGCCTGCATGCGCTGCATCATATGGGCCTGCTGTTGTTGTGGAGGCATGCCGGCTTGACCCATGGGAAAGCCTTGCATGCCACCAGGCATCATGTAGCTATTCGGGGCAAAGTTCTGGGGCACCATCTGACCGTAAGGACCACCGGGGAACTGTTGGGCGTAGGCAGGCACTACAGAGAGGGTGAGGAGCCAGTTGTCAGCGATTACACTCCTTCGTACGCCCCCGACTCCGAATATGACTCACTCTGCCCATTGACAGCCATGGCGGGCATGCCCGGATTGTGCATCATGCCCGCCGGAATCCCCTGCATCATCTGAGGGTGTGCGGCAGGGTTGAAGCCGGCAAACTGCTGCTGTTGCGGCGGCTGCGGCTGTTGTTGTTGCTGCTGCTGTTTATACATCAGCTGCGGCCCGGGCTGCGGGTGCATCGGATGTTGGGGATGCTGCTGCTGATGATGCGGATGTTGTTGTTGTTGTTGCTGCTGCTGCTGCTGAGGCGGCGACTGCGCGCCAGGGTTGAAAGGCGCGTTGCCGTAGCCATAGTTGCCGGCGTACATCGTCGAACTCGCAGAAAATCCAGCTTTACCAATGCCGGGGAACGGAGCGATGGCAGACGACAAAGACGACGACGAAGACGAAGACGCGCGAGTCGCGACTCGTCTGCCGCTGGATGGTTCGCAGGCTCAGCCTCGGGCTCGGGCGGTCGAAAGTCGAGACGGAGTATCGGGGTCGCCCGAGCCGAGAGTCGCCTCAAGCTGTCGTCGTCGAGAAGCGCCCTTTTAGGGTGGGGAGAAACGAGGTTGGAATTTGCGAGCGCGCGCGGACACACTCGAATCGATGCGCGTCTCTTCCCTCGTGTCTGTATCGTCGGTTCTTCTTCCTTCTCCTTTCCGGTTGGTCTCTTCTTTCTTTCTCTCTGATTCTCACAATAACTCTCTCAGTCTCTCAGTCTCCCTCCCTCGCTGGTTCGATGCCTTTCCGAGGCGCGCAAGAGGGGATAGAAGTTAGGAATTGATTTTAGCTGGGGGATTGGAGACGTCCTATTAGTACATCCTCTTCCCAAAGTTGAGCGGCGCCTGGACCTTAGCAGCACACCCCTGAGACCCGGAGCCGCAACATTGCAAGGGCCATAAGAGAAGAAAGAAATACACACGTGATACGCGCACTCACACAAGAGGGCGGGGCAGACAAGAGTATGTATGTACGCTATTTGCACAACACCCTCGCCCGACTTTGAACTCCGTCTTGTGTCTCTGTCTCTCCTCTCTACTGTGTCTTCTCTCCTAACTCATCTCCGCCTTTCGTCCGAATGATCCCCTACGAGCAGACACATATACAGACATACATACGTACTTAAACGCGCGCTCTCTCCTTGTCGAAATGCCATTGATTGTCGTGCACAACGAATAAGCAATGCTGCAGCTCCCCTCCGGCGTCGGCGAACCTTGTACATGGATATCGCGGCCCCGCCCAATCAACCAGCCGGGACGATGTGAAAGTACATACATGCGATGCAGTCGCAATCACCTGCTTGCTGTCTTCCATCGCCGGGCGTCTCGCCTCGTCTTCGTCCTCCATCCGGGGTCTTATCTGCTGTCGTCAGCAATCCCTTCAGCTCCTCGTTGAAAAGGAAGAGGAAGGCATTGAAAAACACAGAATCGTTCCTTCACATCTCCTCGGCCCACTCACTTCTACGGTCCTACCTCTGCCTTGCGATCCTTCCACCCCCTCACCCTCTCGTCAGGCCTCACTCTCCCATCAGCCATGTCTTCGTTCCGCCTCGAAAGCTGCGCCCGACCCAACATACTGTCGTTGCAGCCATATCGCTGCGCGCGCGAGTACGTCTTGTCCACTGATCCCTCTGAAGCGCGGGAAGAAAAATGAACTGACTCGATATGGCTTCCTCCTCACTAAGCGACTACAAAGACGACGGCTCCAACATTCTCCTTGACGCCAACGAGAATGCCTACGGCCCTTCTGTCGAAGCGTCATCATCAGCCGCTCTCGATGGCCTCGGCTTCGACCCCAGCGGCCTGCACCGCTACCCAGATCCTCACCAGGTCGAGCTCAAGCAACAGCTGTGCCGGCTGCGCAACACCAATGCCCACACAGATAAGCCCCTGACGGCCGACCATGTCTTCGTCGGCGTCGGCAGCGACGAGGCCATAGACGCCCTCATGCGTTGCTTCTGCGTCCCAGGCCGTGACCGAATGCTCACTTGTCCCCCAACGTACGGCATGTACGCCGTCTCGGCTCAGGTCAATGACGTGGACACAGTCCGTGTTCCCTTGGGTCCGGCTCCCGATTTCGCCATCGACGGTCCCGCCATCGCCGCCGCCCTCGACAAGTCCTCCAATAATATCAAGCTCGTCTACCTCTGCTCTCCCGGCAATCCGACAGGCTCGCTACTGGCCAAGGCCGACGTCGAACGTCTGCTCGCCCACCCGACGTGGAACGGCATCGTCGTCGTCGACGAGGCCTACATCGACTTTGCGCCCGACTCGGCCTCTCTCGCCCAACTAGTCGCCGCCCACCCGAATCTCGTCGTGATGCAGACCCTATCCAAGGCCTTTGGTATGGCCGGCATCCGCTTCGGCGCTGCCTTCGCCTCGCCCCCCGTCGCCCGCCTGCTCAACGCCCTCAAGGCTCCCTACAACGTCTCGACGCCGACAGCCGCCCTCGCCGCCGCCGCCCTGTCCGAACGGGGTCTCGCCGCCATGCACCGCAACCGCGAGCGCATCCTCGCCCAACGCGATCGCCTCCTTCGCGAGCTGCCCCTGATTCCCGGCGTCGGCCGTCTGCGCGGAGGCACCGACGCGAATTTCCTCCTCTTCGAGATGCTTGACTCCAAGGGCCGGCCCGACAACGCCGTCGCTCTCGCCGTTTACCAGGGCCTGGCCGAGTCGGAACGTGTCGTCGTCCGCTTCAGGGGCAAGGAGCACGGCTGCCTCGGCTGCCTGCGCATCACCGTCGGCACCGAACAAGAGGTCACAACCATGTTGCAGTCTCTACGAACGAGGCTGGCCGAAGTCCGGAGCGCCGCGACGCCGCTTGCCGAGGGCGAGAAGGAGATTGCGAAAGAACTCGCGGCCAATGGCGTCGTGGCATAGGCAAAGGGCGTGGATAGGGCCGAAGAGCAGCTTGAAGTCGGGCCATCAATGGGCATCTTGCCCTCCTAGGCGGCCATTCGAGTAATTTTCGATCTAGCTAGTCGGTAGAGTCTGGCAGATGACTAGATGTGTGAAGATATGGTCTCTACATAAAAGAGGTGTCAAATTTCGCGATTTGGGTCCAGGTACACTGTTCGTCACGAAGGATACATTGGTTTGCTGGACAGCGGACAGTTATGTAGGTTCGGACGGCAGTGACAGTTTCATGACTCCGACGCACGAGTTGATTCTTCCCGCGCCGGATTCGCGGAGATCCGACCCGGAAGTCCGATATAGGCTATAGCAGCCGCTCTGTCAGGTCCCTAGGTAGGGCCCGTTAGCTCTCCACACGGAAGAAGTTCTAGATGCCTCGAGTAACATGTATGTGCATAGTATGTGCAATATATCAAATCAATCATGTCTTCGACGCTTTCCTTTGAGATTCAACTCTTTCCGGCCTCCCAGCCAGCTGTGTGTTTTCCTTTGGTCCGCGATGCGTCATGCCATGTTCCCGTCTCTCGCTCTCTCCAGTCACACACAGCCAGCTGCGTGTTTTCTTTCCGTCCACAATGCGTCATGCCATGCCATGTTCCCAACTTCATCTTTCTCTTATCTGAAGAAGAGAGGGGGGAAATGTAAGAAAAGACAGGAAAAGAAACAATGTTCGATAGGCCCCGATCTTCCGTTCTTCGCTCATCATCCAGAACATCATGCCTCCTCCGCTTGATATCTACCGTCTAGAGTTGTATGTATATACAGAGAACTTGCCATGAAGAAAATACAAAGAAGAAATCAAGGAAAAGAACAAAGGAAAAAGGAGGTGAAGAGGCATAAGCAGGAGACGAAAGAAACGAAACTCACGGACGTCCCGAATCTCCCGTCAACGCCCATGAAGCGGCCAGCCCATCGTTCGTATCAAACCCCCAATGGCACAGCCGGCGACAAAGCTGACGATGAGCCGCACAATACCATCGTCGATACCAAGCCGCCTCGCATCGTTCTCGCTCTTCTTGTCGCTACTCTCATCGTCATCGGTAGGGGCCACGTCGGCCGTCGTCGTCGTCGACGTAGGCTTCTGGGACTCAGGACCGACGCCAAAAGGCGCTAGGTGTTCAGCCTAGAGCGCCTCTGCGCGGGGGACGGGCATATTTATGATCAGCGCGATCATGGCTGCTGACCTTAGTATCGCGATGGAGCCAGGAACGGTCGCGGACGCGGCGGATGTCTTTGCCGCTCAGGGGCGGATCGCTATCGGCCACGAGGAGCCCCTGTATCGTCTCGAGGGCGCACATCTGAGAGCCGAGGCCTGCCCTGTCGTCAAAGGAGCCTTTCCACCAGCGCATGCCGCACTGTCGTCCGTCGTCGCCGCCAGTGCAGGTGGCGGCGGCGGCGCGGGCCGAGGGCTCCAATATCTTCGCCACGCGATCGCGAAGCGCCGGCTGCATCACCGTCGACTGCCACATGAAGCGCGACAGGTATCCCTTAAAGGTGACCATGTCGTAGTTGCACTTGTCTACCGTTTCGCACGCGGCCTCGTACATGATGCCTCGACCGGGCTCATCCGGCTGGAAGAACCACTCCGTTCCGTCGAGGAGGCGAGAGGCGCGATCGGCCCAGACCGGATCACGCGTGTGATTGGCCAAGACGGATGCGCCGTAGAGGAAGATGCCGCTGGTGTAGGTAAAGGACAGATGGTTGACCTCGGAACAGCCGGTCCTAATGTCCACACCATCGTAGACGTGATAGTTGTCGTGATCGATCAGACCTCGCTTCGCGGTCCAGTCCCACGCTTGCTGGGCCCAATGAAGGTACGTGTCGTTTCCCGTGGCGCGGGCAAGACGAGCCGCCAGCTGGAACAGGCCGCCGTTGCTGACCGAGTTCTTGTACGTCATGCCGTTCGGGTTGGAGGCGTAAATCTGCCAAAGCATGCCACCGCCGCAGTCGGCCGTGTTCCAACGGCTGATGAGCGAGTTGAAGACGTTGACGGCCATGTCGAGCCACGAAGGCAGCTTGTCATCGGGTTGAGGAAAGTTGCGCTCGGCCGCGGCCATGACGGCCGAGCCCCAGAAGAAGAGGTCGTCGTTGCCCTCCTCGGAAGCGTGCTCGGCCGGCATGTAGTCGAGTCCTTTCCCGAGGTTGGTCGGCGCCGTCAGAGCCTGCAGCACCACGTCATTGTAGCTTGCGTCGCCCGTCATGTGGTAGTAGTCGAGCATAGCGCCCCAGAGAGCGCCGGCCACCCACCAGTAGTACGGCTTAGGTACGTTTCCCACGTCCTTGAAGGTGGAAAAAAAGTGGTCAGTCATATGGTTGCTTTCAGGTTGTATCCGTAGACGTGACCATCTTGGGCTCTTTTCAAGGAGGAGAACAACTCACCACAGACTTGGCTTCGCTGGCGTTGCCTGTATAGTAGGCCATGGTGTCGTGGGCAAGCGTCGAGGCCACAAGCCGGATCGAGGCTGATAGCAAGACCTAAATCAGCACACCGTTCTCTTCCCGTTCGTGGATTTCACCAGAAAAGAAGACTTACTGTGGTTTTTCGTATCCAGGTCTTTAGGTGAAAAGAAGCCCGTCAACGCCGCGGCGGCGTGAACGCTCTTGAAGAACTTCATCTTCACCCACCCCAAGCAACCAACCAGTCGAAAAAAGTCGAGCAACAGACAACGACAACACCAAGTCGTTATATCCTATTTCCTCCCTAAGAAAAACAAAGCAATGAAACACGATGAAAAAGGCTACTCTTCGTAAACCAAGTATCCAAGTGAAAAGGGAAAAAAAGCAACGATAGCAAGATGTTTGTCGCAGGTGATTTGACCAGCTTCAAGCTGAATAGGCGGTAGAATGTCTCACGATGCGTGAGGCATCACCATCAAGGTAAAAAGAATAACGAAGTGTGTGAATCTGATGAATGAAGAACAGCTAGCAGCTAGGCTGCCTAACTAGGTAGGGCAAATGATAGAAGGGGGTATAGACTGGGTTACGTGAGTGCCAGTCAGGTGATAACCCTCGATAGGTTGGCGCGACCTGCGTGGCCTCCCCGGGGGTAAAAAAAAAGAGTAAAGGGGGGAATGGGTAAGAAAGCCTGTGAGAAGGAGAGTTGTGGGTATAAAAGAGAGGCGGAGAGGGGGAGGCGGAGAGGGGGAGAGAGAGAGGAAGAGAGAGAGAGATATAGAGATGGTGGGAGGGAGGGAGTAACGACAATCAATGTCGGACGAAGAACAAACAGACAATAGTGAGAAAGGAAGAACAATGAGCAAGCAAAAAAGGCCACAATGAGCTAAGAAGGCTATAATGGGATGAATGAAAAGGGGAGAGAGGGGGGGGGGGTGACAGAGAGGTTTTATCCAAACTCGGAGAGTAAGGATTCCTTGAATCAAAGCAGGCGAATGCAAGTCATTTAGGAGGAAGAAACGCCAACAACACCGCCTATGTAACGTACGAAAGCAGCAGGCGATTGGGCCTCCTATCTTGTTAGCAAGGACCACGAGACAGGGATGACAGCGAACCAGTCAGAGGGCAAAGATCGACGTTCTTCTTCTTTTTTGTTTTTGGCCCCCCCCCCTCCCTTTCCTGACTCCCCCTTTTATTTGCCCGTGGTCATTGCTTCTTGTAGGTAGGTTATAGGAGAGCTTCCTATCTTGGATCAACGACGTGGCGGTTTCGCAGTAGCGTGAGCAAGGGTTTTTTTTTTCTTTCCCTTTCTTTCTTGGTGGCAATGAACATTTCACCCGCTAGAATCACGAGTTACCTACCCTTAAAAATACTACGGAGAAATGCCCGGCTGGCGAGACCCCCCGGATTTCTAGATGCTATCTTTGGGACAATGCAACAGTGCGGCCTTGTGGGCTCGCTTGCGGGGGCGGCTAATGTGCCTCCGGGACGGTACCTGACAGATAATCGCCGGACCGTTTCCCACTCTATTCGAACCGCGCGTCAATGCCTACCTACCTACCTGGCTTCCATCCTTTCGCGTATGTATGTATGTATATACATTCACAGTAGGGATGTTCATTGCAGACACACACACACACAGAGAGAGAGAGAGAGAGAGAGAGAGAGAGAGAGAGAGAGAGAGAGAGAGAGAGAGAGAGTAGGTAAGCATGGGAAACGGCCCGTTGTCCCTGACAGCTGACGGTCCTTGATCTCCATCGTCTTATGTATATCCGTTTCTGGATAGATACTTCTTGTTGAGGGGGTCCACGTGACCAGCCCCGCCCGACCTCGCACACGACCTAGCCTAGCTATCCTAGCCTAGACCTAGCACATATATAATACACATATATCAGTGCACCTACCCGATAGCCTATGCCCACCTTATATCACTATAGGTTATAAGCGCCTTCTAATACGCTTCCGCTACGCTAAAGTTCACGATACCTTTATTTTCCTACTTTTAGGCTTCTTTAATTAATTCGGAACGCTATAGTATAACGGAAAATTCTACACGTAGAATAAAAACGAAGAAAATTATTTTATACTAATTTTAGTAGCGAAAAATTTAACTAGCCTTCTTAATCTAAAGGTATAATACTAAATAATAAGAAAAAGCGTAAAATACGATAAATAAGAATAGATAACTATATCTTCGTCTTTTAATAGCACGAAGCTTAAGGGCGCCGTAAGCTATATTAAGTAGTATAGATCTTTTATAATAGTAGCCCGAATTAATAAGGTAAAACTATTTATCTTCGATAATAAGGTTCTAACCCGACTTATCGATAAAGATAAAGCTATTAAATATAACGATAAAATAGAAATTACCGTAGGAATCGTCTTATAGTCCCTTTCCGGTAAAGCTATTAGTAGTATTACTTAGCTTAGCTAGGATAAAAATACTATAATATACGATATCTATCTTTTAGCTAAGAAATAGGCTAAAATATTAACGAAGATATAACCTCGATATATTCTTTAATATTAGTATTAGCTTAAGCTAAAAGATAATATAATTAAAAGTTAGAGAGCTTTTAAGAAGGACCTTTAAGGCTTTTAGAACTAAATTATTACGGATAAAGATATAGGGGCTAATTTTAAAGAGATACTATATATCTACGCTTAGAAAGCTATTAATATTATCTAAACCCTATACCCCGTTATCGCTAAGAAATAAGATTACGATATAGATAGCCTTTTTAGGTTATCTTTTAATAATATTAATATATATATTTTATCGCGAATTGCTAACTTTAAAATAACCCGTAACTTATTAAGCGGAAAGGCTCTTTCCGTAACTTAAAGCTAACTTTAGAAGAAGAAGCCGAAAAATAAAGGTAACGGTAATAATAATAATAAGCCGAAGCTATCGTTATTAAACTCGGAGATACGTATCGTACCTTATATACCGAAACGTATAAATATAATAAACGAGATTATAACCCTCTCTTACTATAGCTATAACGTCTATCTAAGAGGTTATATTTACTTAAAGGAGTAATATTAAGTTCTCTACCTTAAGCTCCGGCCGCTACTTATTCCTAGGTAATGTAAGAATAGTAACGTAAGTTCCGTAAGTAATAGCGCGGATATAATATCGGTAGGGAAGAGCACCGTAACTTATATTATTAATACTACCCTTAAAGGTCGCGATAGCCTTATTTTATAGAACGCTATAGTTATCGATATTAGCTATACCTTATACCTCTTTAATAATAAGGGATAGTTTAATTAATACGAAGAATTTAATAGCCCTTATTATCTTACGGTATCGAATAGTAAGCCCTTATTTTACTATAGCTAAGGCACTATTACGATTAACGCTTCTAATAGCTATTCGATTATATTTAAAGAGGTATTCTATAATATAAATATCTTAGTTAATCTCGTCTCCGCTAATTAGCTTAATCGTAAGGAAATCCGCATTAATAGCGAAAGTATACGCTTTTAATAACGAGGACGCACCGTCTGCTACCTCTCTTAGATAGGAGGTATAGCTAATATTACGGGCGCTAAGGCTTAGAAGCCTCTTATAATAGCTGCCCTACCTAAGATAGAACGGGAAGTTAACTTCGCTATAATATATCGCCGCCTCGGGCACGCGGGCAAAGATAGGATTCTTAAGGCTTACTATAAGTCTAGCCTTACGATTAATAAAAAGAGTATCTTCGAGTTATTCTACTACCGCGCGTGCTAACTTAGAAAAGTAAATATTATAATTAGTTAAGATCCCGCTATTTTGCTTATAAGTTTCCTATAATATATCTTCTAGGATTTTATCTAATATTCTCTAATAGCTTATAAAGGTTATCGGTATACGCTTTACGGAATCGATACCTATATTAACTATTACTAGGTTCTTTTTATAAAGACCCGTAATAAAGCTTTTAAACGGCTTAAAGCGTGGAAACGTAGCGTTAACGCTACTACTAGCGGCTACCGTATTTAAGTAATAGGCTTCGATAATACCCTTAAATTTACGTAATAAAAGATTAAAGCTTAGGCCGCTAACGAGGGCTTTATCTTACGATTCTATACCCCTTATACTCCTACCTAAAACGGCAGAGCTAAGCGTGCCGGCCGCACCCTTATAGAGGCTACGAGAGCTATTTATATCGAGATAAAGCTGCCCGAGAAGCTATAGCTATTCTTTATCGACTCTAGCGCCTATATATAGGATATACTACTATCGTCGACTAACCCGAAGAATTAGAGCCTTATCGAGATAGTAATAGCCGCGATCCGCGTTCCGTATAAATATTCGATTAAATATATACGATCGTAGGGTTATAAGGCATACGTCGTTATCCCTCCTTAACATAGGATTTAGAGCGCTAAAATAGCCCCTCGAGCTAAGAAAGGCCGCCTTATCGGCATAGAAGGCCTTTACGGGCATATCTATAAGATATATTTACCCGAAGAAGATAAGATTATTAGGGCTAGAGACGTTAGGTTCTATAACCTAGCTAATTTAAAGCTCGATTAAATAGTTAAATACGTCGTAAAGCCTAAGATTAAAGAAGATTAGGAAGATTAACTTAATAAAGACGAATTCTTCCGATTCGGACCTAACGATATTAATAATAATAATAATAATAACGATAATAATTATAATCGTCCTAGCGATCGAGGCTTATAAGAGCCTATTAGTAACCCTAAAGCGGGAAACGCACCTAATTTAGGTAATAAAACCGCAGGCCCTTCTTAATCTAAAAAGCCGGCTACGCCTCCTAATACGATATAATTCCTTACGCTTAATTAGACGCCCGGCGCCTAATTTAACGATTTAGCTAATAAAGAAGCTCCTCCGTAAGCTAAGCCGAGGAATAAGGCTACGATACCCGCTATTAATTATAAGACCTATTTTATAACGGCCGCTATAGCTAAATTTACTGCTAACGCTATTTTTAGAGATATCGACGAAGAAGAGGTAGAGATTCCCGACTTCGTCCTACCGATTAACGCCGTATTTAACGTTCTAATACTATTAACGCCTAAGGGCTAGTAGGATATCCGTAAGTAATCCGATTATCTCTCCTATTAGCGCCTAGCGATAAATACCGAAATTAAAGCTTTATATAGTTAATATACCTAAGATCTTATTAATCGACCTATCGGTAAGTAAGTTTTACCCGGTAAATAAGTATTTACGATAAAAACGCTTAAGAATAAAACTATAATTACTAAAGCACGCTAATATATAAAAGGGGATAAAGAAGAGGCCTTATACTTTATCGAGGACCTTTATACCGCTATCGCGCACCTCTTTTCTATTCGAGTATTTTTATCGATTATAGCCTCCTAAGATTTCGAATAGTAATAATTTAATATCGTTAACGCGTTCGTAAACGCCCCTTATTAGGAGGAATTTTTCGTTAATTAGCTATATCTATTCGAAGATAGTACGAATCGAGTATATAAGCTTAATCGAGCCTTATATAGCTTTAAGTTATCTCCCGCGATATAGTTTACTTACGCTAGCGAGGCCCTTAAACGCTATAAATAGTAATAACTTAAATCCGAGTTCTATATCTATATATACCTTAAGGGATTTATTATACTCCTTTACGTTAACGATATTATAATTATAGCGCTTATAGCCGCTCTTATAGATAAGGGAAAAGGTATTTTAAAGGAATTATAGGATCTACGCGACTTAAGCAAACTTACTACCTTCTTAGGCTTATAATTCCGTAGGAACCGTACTACGTATATAATCTACGTGCACTAAGAGAAATATACTATTAAAATACTTAAATTATTTAACGAAGGCGTTACGAACGCCGTATAAATGCCCTAGCCGCCTAAGGTTAAAATACCCGCTAATTAGAAGATATAGCCGCTCGCGATACTTTAAAAAAAATAGCTAAAAAGGATAGGTAGTATAAATTATCTCTTTAATAGTATAAGGCCTAACTTAGCCTTTACGAATAGTAAATTATACGAAGGTAACCTTAATCTAACCGCCTCGCACCTTCTTATATAGAAGAATTTAATACGATACCTTTACGGTACGAAGAGCCTAGGCCTTACGCTTAGAGGTGCTTATAGCCCTTAAGATTTAAAACCTCGTATCTTTATAAATACCTCTTTTATAGATAATTTATATATAAAATACTTAATAGCCGGATATATCGTTTTCGTTAGTATAGGCCCCGTATACTAGAAATCGAAATAGTAAACGCTTATAACGCTATCGTTAATAGAGGCCGAATTTATTAATTTAACGCCTATAGGTATAAGCTTAATCTAGATAAATAAGATTCTTAAAAACTTAAAGCTACCGTAGTAATAGACGCTTATAATTATATTTACTAATAGCCTTAACGCTAAAGCTATCGCCCTTAATAAATTTAAAGTAGCCCGAATAAGGTATATTAATATACGATATAAATAGGTTATTAATCGCGTGGAAAAGCGATTCTTTATAATCTAGTATATCGGCATAGCCGATATAGCCGCAGATAGCCTTATAAAGCCTTTATAGCGCCTCTAACACGCTAAATTTATCTATATATTATATCTTTCCGACCCGAAGATTACGATCTTACCCTTTAAAGCTAAAAATAATATAAAGGGCAGCCCTCGTGCGCTATTAAATAAGCTTAGGGCGTCCGATAACAAAGCCCGTAATACCCTTATACTACTTAATAACGAAGGCACCGATACTAAACAAACCGATCGATCGAATTAATAACCTAATAAATAATATAGTATAAGATTTCTATTACCGGGGGATCCTATACCTAAAAAGGGGATCTTAAGGAAGAAAAGTAATTAGCGTTACGCTACGGCTATTAATTAAGACGGGATAGATCGTTCTAGAGAGGTAGGTATTAATTAAGAGAGGACGGATAAGGTATATTACGATAATTAACCTTACCGTTAGCCCGGATTCGTACTACCGCCGATCCCGCGATATATACCTTTTAACACGCCTCTAAGCGATTATTCCGGCCTTAAAAATATTAATAGCAGGCACCTTTAAGCCCCTTACTATTAGATATATTAACTTATATAACTTTAGCGGTATTTCCCTACTAAGCGATACGAATAACGATACCTCTCTCTATATATATATATACCCGTAAGGCTTATAGCCTATCTTTAACCCCTAGCCTAAAAAGGAATTTTCCTTTAAATTAGGCCTCTTAATACCTTTTATATAAGCGTTTTAACCCCTCTTAACGGCTTAATTTAACCTTCTTAATAGCTTAGATTAACCTATTTAAGGCCCCTTAAGAGTAGCTTAGAGAGGCCTATTCCTACTATTTTCTACTATTTCCTTTACTAATTAACCGATCCGGAACGGAATAACCCTATCCGGGACCTAATTTAATCTCTTAAATCTTATTTTTTATTACGTTTTTAAGCTATTTAAGCCCTTTACCGGCCCTTTAAGAAAAGCCTAAAAACGCTATTTTTGCTATTTTATTATTTTCCGCGCTTTGCGGCATAGGATAACTATTTTCCGCTCGTTTAAGCGGGCCTAAAGGGGGGTATTAAGGGGGTCCACGTGACCAGCCCCGCCCGACCTCGCATACGACCTAGCCTAGCCATCCTAGCCTAGACCTAGCACACATATAATACACACACATCAGTGCACCCACCCGATGGCCTGTGCCCACCTTATGTCACCATACTTCTCAACGAGTGAGCTACATGCTGTTTCTGTACCTGCGTGCGGCCTCGTCACAGCTCGTATACCGACTGCGTAAGTAGATGAATAAGCAAGCAAACGGGCGGATATCTGAAACGACGTTGCCATCAGCCCCTTACCCCCTGCATGCTACGTTGAGAGAGACGAAACAAACAAACAAGACAGGCCCAACTTCGTCTTCCCGTGCCGACCCCGTACGTACAGCCTGCAGGGTACATGTGCACCTTGGTCACGGGACTCACGTTGCTTACATGAAGCCTACAGACACAGGAGCGGGAAACGGCTTTGGTGCCAGGGCATCTGCAGTGAACTGTGAGGGTGAAACGAAGCGATATAGATGCCAAAACTGTTTCCCCGGCGATTTCTATCAGACAGACAATGTATCCCTTTCTGTATAGCGTCTTATCGGGCACTATCCCTACCCGTGATCTACTAGTAGGTAGGTGCGGCGTCACCACTCTCAAAGGGATGTATGTATCCGTACATATATAAGTGCATGTGTGAGTGGTGCTTGTGGCTGATGGCAAATAAAAGGGGCTTGGCACGTCATCGATGGGCAAGACAGACAGGGTGCTGACTGTTTGCAGGAGTCCTTCTTCTCATCTCTGTTTCTCTTCTCCGTGAACAATACCGTACATGAACATGAACGCACAGAAAGCCCCAAACGCCGACGCTCCCGCTCCCCATCTTTATAAGCACAGACCATTCATCGAAGCTCTTCCCTCGACCGACTTCACCTTCTCCATTCGTCCGGTCTTCACAGTTCTCCCTCGTCGGAAAAAACCCCCTCCGGACGACGGCACATCTTATATCAGGCGGCCATAACTGATCATGGCAGCGGCCGCTAGAATGATCCACCGGTCGTCGACTCCCGCGATAGACGGCGCCGCGTTGCTCGACGCCGCCACTTCGAGGTGATGGCCCGTTGCCTTGGGCTTATCCGCCAGAGTGAGGACCCCCCACTCGACATCGGTAGACAGCGTCGACGTCCATGAGATTTCCGTCGGGCCCGTGATGAGGCCATTGGTGTAGCCCGACTTGTAGCTCGAGTAGCCGGAGCAAGTGGCCACCGTCATCGTCTCGGCCACTTTGCACTCGAGATTCGCAGTGCTAAATCCAGGCGACGGGCGCCTCGTCAGCGGTGTCTCGTAGTCGCGCGGCGACGGCCATCTATCAAGTAGGTAGACAAGGAACTCACTAGGTCGAAGTAAGCGTACCGCGGAACCGGACCATGGAAGGGCCTTTTGTGACGATGAAGGGAAAGTCGAGCGAAAGGTCGCATGGCGGCGGCGTCTGCGCCGGACAGAAGATGTCATATGCCGTCTCGTTGGCCTTCTTGTTCTGATACATGCACTTGTCGCGTCAGCAAGCCCACTTCGACGGGCACAACCCCCGAAGGAAAAGGGGGGATACGTGCGATTGATAGGATGCTTCCCCGCAACGGAACCCACGCTTCTTCGGGGTAGTAAGGGAGGAAGATGTGGGCTGTCGTCGGCGTGGCCGCAGTGGGCGTGGGCGTCGGTGGCGCTGCAGTCGCGTGGCCGGCGAGGCCAAGAGCGCGAAAGACGAGCAGCGTCAGGCAGACTTTGGCGCATCCTGGACCGAGACCGGCCATTTTTTTTCCGGGACCGTCCGTCGTCGGTAACGGGGGGGTGGGATCGGCGTCGTAGAAATTCTTGTCTTTTCTTTTTGTCTCTCACTCTCACTCCCACTCGTTCACTCTCTCCTTTTCCTTCGTCAACTGAATAGTGGAAGACGAGAAGTTGTATGAAGACAAGACAAGATGAAAGGGTAAATCAGACGGAGAAGTGGTAAAGAATGGACGGACAACACGGAGAATGAAGAACCTGATGAGAGAAACAGAGGGCGGAGATTAGGCGAAATAAGAGGAAGCGGTCACCGAGGCCAAGAAAAAAAATAAAAGAAACAAAAAGGCCTTCTCGGTTCACCAGCTGCGCCGCTGCGTCCTGAAGTCGGGTCGGATGGAGCCTAGTCTGGTGAAAAAGGGCTTGGCAGTGCAACCTCATCAGCCTCGCCGAGCCCATGTTAGAGAGCAATCGCGTGGGCCCCGGCGCCCCCCCCCTCCCCTCCCTCTGTCTCTCCGTTCCCGTTGGGCGTCGAGGCGGGCAAGAGAGAGAGAGAGATAGAACGGATGGTGGCGAGGAGGACGAAGTGTCTGCTGAGAGGGGAAAGGGGAAGACAGAGAGAGTGTGTGTGTTGCGTGTCGAAGACCTGTCTTTGTCCAGATGGGCCTGTGCTACTCCCGCCAAGGTCTTGGCGACAAGCCAGCGGCAGAGGCGGCAGAAGCAAGGGTATGCTGTACATGTGTGTGTACATTGCATGTGTATGACGAGCCTGCATTTGTGCATTATGCTGATGCCCTTCTGGAGGGCCTGCGATGAAATGGTGTTGGTTTGATACACATGTTCCGCATATATTTTCTCCTGTCCTGTCCTCTATCTGTTCGCCCTCGCGATATCAAGTTGAAGAGAAAACAGGCATGAAGATAATCCGTACATACATACATACGCACTCGTACATGCATAATAGTATGTATGTATGTACGCACGGATACTGGTACGTGCTCAAGAAGCCCGATGACGATCTGTGTGCCAGGCGTCACTTTGCGCTCCGTCTTCCCACCCCCGCCACGCGCCAAGACCGCGAGTGGGCATCGCCAAGGCGCCCCCGTCCCCGCCCCAGCGGACAAGGCAAGGCAAGGGCGCGCCCCATTTCTATTTTCTACCTTGGACATCCCCCCAAGCCGCCGACGACGAGGCGCATTCATATAGTGTGCATATACATATATGTACGCGGGAAACAGAGACGGCGACCACACTCCCCGCCTCTGTCTCTGATGCTTGACCTCTCACCGCCGTCTAATGATATATAAGTTGCCCGTCTTCGGCTTCGGTAACTTTTGTGCAGTCGTCCCGGCTTGCTACCGAGAGCCGCCAGACCAAGCCCTTTGAATTCGTCGTCGCTTTTTTTTCCCGGACGAGGAGCCGGCCCGGCCCGTTTCGGCCCGGCCCCGCGCCGAGGGTGGGACTTTCGCCGAGTTGGGATCAGGGAACGCTTCTCTGCGATTATTATGAAACTGCCTACCTACATACCTATCTATCCGTCCTTACACATTTTCTACACATTCATACATACATGAATACACTACCCGGCTTCGTGTCTTCTTTCCTCTGCTATCTCCCTACTCTTTTCCTCTTTTCTCCTTCGCCTCTCGCTTAACTCGGGGCCTGAGAGGGGGAGGAAACAATGACGATCATCCACCTACACAGCCCCTTTTCACTAAAGCCATAGCGGCACGCGATGCAACCATTTCTCGCGTCCGCGCCGAATGAACGAAGGGACTAGAATGCTCACATGTCTGTTTTACTTGCCGCTTTCTCATTGGCGGTGGAATTTTTCGCGCTTCACAGAACATCCTCTTACAACAGACGACAACGACTGACTATCTGCATGCATAGTTCGTGTTCGCCCCTATCAATGAAGGAGACCGTCTCTCGTCATCGCTTTGAGATATGTAGATATCGCGCGAATGGTCACGCAGTGGGAAATCCTGCTCGCTCTCACGGTGGTGCGAATAGGAAATATGCTGCACGTAGATAGTATATCCGCACTCCGTAGGTGCATATGTGCATGTCCGTACGGAGGCTGCCTCCGTATATTCAATCGGGAGCGTTACGTCTGATGACGGAGGCCCCACTCTGGGACTGCCTCGCCGGTAAGCACGGCCCCACTCGCCTCGGATCCGGCCGTGGGCCCGCTCTCTGGGTGGTAAGCATCTCCGCATCCTCGGAATAAGGCTTGCGATACAAGAGACAAAGAACGGCAAGCATAGAAACACAGTACAAGATCGAAAGTGGTATACAAGCTGTCAGTGATGACTCGGGTTCCTATCTGTACATCTCATGACGGGTTAGATGCCCTACTATGAGAAGCGCCTTTTTTCGAGATCGGTATCGGTTTATTATGGACGTTGCTTATACGAGCCTAATATGAACGTGTATGTATGTATGTATACTTCGGTGGGAATTCTCGCGTGAATTTACTTGGTCAAGATCACCGGAGAGGTTGTGCTTTGATCGGTGGCTTTACGGACGAATTCATCGTCAAGCTCTGCCGCTCTCTCGGATGATAATCTGTCGAACAATAAGGTGCCTTGGTAACATTTTCGGAAAACGTCGGTCAGTTGATCCGATCAGCAATGCAAAGATGATTGGGCAGGCATTTAACTTTGCGTTGCTAAGAAAATACCCAGCCGTCCACCAATAGCTAAGAAGACGTCGTTGCCTACTAGGAAGGCAGGTTATTCGGAACAGATGTGTACAGTATGCACATGAACTCGCACGTACTAGAATGATGTCTCGTCATCGAGGCTAGTTATGCGGATTATTGTCTATGTATCGATGCATCCAGTTCATTACTCTAAAGAGGACCAACAACCTCACTAGACAGTTGCCAGGACAGGCAAGCTAAGAAGCAACAGTTGTCAGTGCCTATCAAATATCACTCTCACATATTAGAATCGATATTTCTAGTAAGCCAGGTTCAAGGTTCAGAAAAGGAAAGATTCAAGTGCGATGTACATACAAAGAATCAGGGTCAAGGTACTCACAAGGCGTCTCCAAGGAAGATCGCGGCGCGGTAATAGCAGACGGATCCGCTGCTATCAAGCTCCGGGAGTTGCTTTCGAAACTCGTCAATAATGAATAATTATCTGCGGAGGTAACATTGTTTAAATACCCTGCATATATTGTTAGAGGTCTTTATCACGCACCCATATTCCTTCTAGAGGTGGTTATTTATAGGCATAAGACTGATGGTTGAAAGGATCTGATCATCTAACATTGTATGGAGAATCCTAGTCAGAAAGTCGGTTCACAGACGGATTTGAAGCCGATATCGCGCGTGACTGGAAATTAAAAGGGTTAGTGGATAGATATCTTGTTAACCCACCAGAGATCACACGCATTTGTATTTATATGTACATATATATATGTATGTATGTATATCATGAATAAGATATAAGGCATAGAAGGTATACATATAGTGTAAATTCAAAGGTCCAATGAGTCTTCTCCGATCCGAGTCATCCCCCCCCCCCCTATTTAAGCTATATGCCATCTGATATAGAACGGGTATTGTAAAGTCTCTTCTTTAGTCTCTCAGCGTATCACAGAGATCAATCAAGAGCCCACATGCCACATGCAGAGGACAGACCACATTTCTCGTCCGAAGACAAAGGACAATCAAACCCAAAACCGAGAGGGCGTCTTTTAACATGGTCGTTATCTCCAAGGTAGATGCGTCTTTCTCTCTGTTTAAACAGTCGGTCTTGCGTATTTACTAACAAGTTATACACACAAATATAGAGCGTGAAATAGTTACTGCCGATTTGATCGTGTTGATGGCGTCCTCATCCTAGATATCCATGCACATTCATCCATCTCTCCCTCAAGCGAAGCATCTTATCCATCTACCCACACATCAAGATCGGGCAACCACCCCGGTCTGTTCTCTGTGGAACCGACGTCCTTTTCACGCGACTCAGGCATGGACATTCGCGTTTTTTTCTAGTGGAGACGAGCGGATTATCATCTTGTTCCCATGGCATGTAAACAACCGGATGGCAGAAGAGATGTAAATTTTATCAATCTGGTCGACGCCCTTTTTCCCTGCTGCTACTCCTCCTTCTAATCCTTTAATCGAGTGCTGAAAAGACGAGTCCTTGCTTTCTGACATACATACATAGTTTCTGTTCACTTCTCCTTTTCCCCCTTTTTCAACCTATTCAGACATCTCTTACTTCAGATTCTTGCATTCCTTTCTCATACATACATACATACTCGTTGTAATACTTGTCTGGTTGTTGTTTCACAATGACTCTCAAGACCTGCCTGCTGCTCCTCGGCGGCTACTCCGTCCTCGCCGCCGGCGCCGCCGTCCCTCAGGATGACTCCGCGTCCGAGGCGTGCCAGTACACGGTCAAGCCCGGCGACTACTGCTACCTGATCGCCACCAACTACCGAACCGAGCTCGAACAGCTGGTGAAGCTTAACCCGCAACTAAACAGCGAATGCAGCCTCCACCCCGGCGACAAGCTCAACGTCCCCTGCGTCGAACCCAACGAGGTGCCGCCCAAGATGGACGGTGTCTGCACAAAGTACTACACGACGGAAGAGGGAGACACGTGCTATGGCATCGCCACCTGCGAGGGAGTCGGCCCCAAGAACATCCGGGCATGGAATAACCTCGATGAGAGCTGCTCTTTCGAAGCCGGGAGGAAACTTTGCGTCTCTCGCTATCAGCCTGTTGAGTGTGAGGATTATCACCGCGTTAAGAAGGGGGATACGTGCGAGAGTATCGCGGAGAGCATTGATAAGACTACGGCTTACTTGGTTGACCTCAACCCTTCGCTTCTACTTCCTGACTGCTTCCTTGATGTTGGTTACAAGGTCTGCATCAAGGCCGCTGAGTCTGAGCCTGATGAGAAGGAGGAAGCTCAAGAGGCTGCTTCCGTCGCTTCTACTGCCGCTGCCGCTTCGTCAACCTACGTTACTTACACTACCGTTCCGACCGTTGTCACCGTCAGTTCGGTGCCCCGAGCGTTCCTCAACGGGACAACCACCAGCTACGTAACGTCTACCGTCACCAAGACTGTCGCTGTCTCGGCCGCCTCGGCCGTCCCGTCTAACACGACGACTAGCTTCCCTTCTGGTGTCAAGATCAACATCTCTCAGGAGCTCAAGGTCAGCATCAAGCTTGCCATGTGCCGCTTCGTCGGCAACCACACCTCGCGTGAGCCCGTTCGCGACGCGGTCGTCATGCCTCCCGAGTCTCAAATCCAGGAGATGGTCAAGGAGGCAGCCAAGGCCAAGGCCGACAGCCAGAATGTTGCCCCGAAGGCCGGCGATAACGCCGCTGAGACCGCTACTCCTGCCCCGGCCTCGCCTGCTTCCAACTCCGTCATCTCGAATCAGCTGTTTAAGATTTTCGCGTCCGCCTCGGTCAGCATCCAGAACAGTGGCTGCGGTACCGGCGCCTGCTCCGTTCAAGTCTCCTCTAACGCCGAGGCTGGCTCCAACTCGTCCCCGGCTCCAGTTGCTTACTCGGCTGGTGATGACCCGGTTGCGCCAAGCGTTGACATGATTCCGGCCTCCGCTGAAGCTGAGTCGAAGGTCGGTGACATTAATCGGTTTGAGGAGGAGGAGGAGGAGGAATTGGAGGCCTGCGAGGCGGATTAGTTTAGCTTTCCATAGTGGAGGGAGGGAGAGAGAAACTGACTCTTCTTAATTGACAAACCATATCCCCGTATTCAGATCCTATCCGCACTCAACTTGATGATGACACGCCTGTGTAGAAAGGGTTTCGATGCCAACGTTCGTACGACGTATGTATGTATGCACATCTATACATACATACATGTTATGCCTGCAAATGGTTGCTGACTTGCTCCGCAGCGAATCTAGAGTTGTTGAGGAAGCGCAGGATGCAAGGATGACTTGCATATATACATATACACATAGGATGTATGTATGCATGTATAACCCATCTTGGGTAATTATCCAGCGTCATTCCCGTCATCTGTCCAACGACATGTCATGTCTATTATCTACCATATGAAAACACTATAAGTTGATATGTACATTTATATTTATATGTAGATATATCCGTGTATATGTCTATGTCTCCATGTCTGTCTGTATGTATGTATGTATGTTAAGATCTCAACCCTCAAGGACAACGTCTAAACCCCCCTTCCCCTTCCCCCTTTTCCCCCTTCACCCCCCTTAGTGCTGGCAGACCCTTACACACACACACACACACATACATACATACGCATCAACATCAGGCGCTGACTTTGTCGGCGACGATCCAGTATTCACTCGGTTTCCTGTCGACCTTTGTAAAGGAAAAGCAGAAGCGAAGATTCCTCTGCAGCAACCACTGCAGACGATCCCACAGCTCGGCGTTGCTACTCGGCTGGTAGGGCTTCCCCGGCACCAATTTATCTACACATCCATCAGGCTCGGGGCAACGGAAACAATACTGTGACAGGCAGGACAGTCCGCGGCCAATCATGCTCGCCCACTGATCAGCATGGTCCCGCATAGACTCCCTCGCGATGTGGAATCTGCTCCCGGTGAAGAATTCGAAGACGACGAAATTCGTCCGGGCGTACTCCTGGATCGGATAGTAGGCTAGATCCTTGTTACTTACGCAATGCGCTGCGCCGGGCCGCAGTTCGCCGGGGGGAAGAGAGAGGAATCGCGACGGCACGCCTTCGTTGATTGACTTTGGTTCCGTCAATATCGCTGACAGGATTCCCAACATGCCGCTGAAGTCGGAGGCGCCGAAGGGGATGGGCTCCTGCCAGCACACTGTCTGTTCATTCCCGGTTGCTTCAGCATACCATCTCAAGTTGGCAAAGACGTAGTCGTCCTGCCCCATCACTATATCGTCCCTGAGTCCCTCCAAGACATCCGTCACCGTCAGGTTCCAGTTGGTAGCCATGATATCGACGAGGTCAATGGGTAGGGACTCGACAATTGCCTCGGCGCAGGCTCCGTTCCTGCAGAAGTTCAAGGCATCATCTTTCGGAAGGTTGGGGATGACGGCCAGGACGGCATGAAAGAAGCCCTTTAGCAGGTTTTTGCACTTGAAGGCAGACCTCGTCTTCCATGATGATGTGGCCATTTTCGTAACGAGCGAGAGTCGGAGTGAGCGACGACTGCTTATGATGAAGGGGCTCTGCTATCTCTTATGGACCGCTGCCTGTGAGCTTTCATTGTCCGCATTCGGTAACCGAAAGGAAAGCTACGAAGCTGAAATGGAGGCCACATTATGGAAACGCCGAAGAATAGCTTCCGCTTTCGCCCTGTCTGTTGGAGGTTGATTACTCCGTAGAGGTCTCAAAGGCTAAACATCCTCATCGAGCGCTATAATTAGCCAGTCGGATTATCTTATCCCTCAGTTGAGGAGGTATATATTGACTACGCTCTGCTACCTTGATTGCCTGTCACTATAGAGCATGTGCTGTATGGCATGGGCCAAGGGTACGTAATGGTCAGGGCTGGGGATTTCGGAGACTTGTATGTAGTTCGGAAACGTCCGCTCAGGCACCCGCATGGGCATGAGAAGAGCATCCTTCCCCCCCCCCCCCCCCGGTTGGAAAGCTACGTAGGTAATCACACTTCTTACTTGAACCCTTTCGAGCGTTCGGCATCGGCGGAACCGGTGGACATAAGGACATGTGGAAAAGGGGTATCGTCAGTCTTGTTGACGAGGCCTTTGCCAGACGGTTTAGCACTATGACAACCCATCTCAGCTGCGGTATATGTAATTTTAAAACAAAGGCACCAGTCCGCGGGAGTTAGCCCAAGTGCCTCTGCCTTGGCACGAGTCCTTTCACTGCCAAGTTGGGTCTATATGTAGAACATACTTACGTAGAATCATGCCGGCGACCAACTTGAAGCCAGAGACGAGGGACAAAAGGGGAGGAGAGACAGGGCGGCCAAGCAGCGTAGCAATTAATCGAGGCTTAACATACAGAGAGTAACTACTAGGATGAGTTATAACTGGCTCCTGGCCTTGCCATAAGCACATCATACATGTATATTATCGTTGCCTGGGTATTTTTACAGTGCAGACACATGGCATCTGTCAGCGGAATGAAACTGGAACATTGAGGCTTATTCTAATGGGAGTAGACGTCAATATAAGCTGGTCAAACTCATAGCACTTCTTACATCTTACATACCCATGTATATATATGCCGTCATCTAGCCAGCAAAGAGTCTGGCGCTTAATTTAGGTGAGAACGAAACAGAACTTCAAATCTGGATCGAGTGAGAGAAAAAAGAAGAAGAGTTGTTCTCTGCCACGGTGTCTTTTCTCTTTTCCTCCCATCATTATGCTTATACATACATATGGAGTGCTTGCTTTCCTTGGCTTATAATCATGCTCCATAGTAAGTAGTACATACATACAAGGTATGTATGAGCATTGTACGTACATATAGTTAGTCCTGCATCAGAGCTGGAGAGACCATCAGCATCGCCAAGTCCCTCTCCAAGATGCCAAGTGAACAATGAGAATCCCGGCGGTGTGGTCTCGCGAGATATACTCGTATATGTATGTATTGTACTTGGTAAGGAGGGCTATATACTCCTAATAGGTGCAGATTGGACTGCTTGGAGCAAAGTCATGAGTGGGTTGCAACGTACATACATACATACATAGTATATACACATAGAACAGCTTAACACCCGGCATCCATCTCAATCGGTAAAATGGAAACCACCTTGCCGCTTTGAAAAGAAGCCCTGGGGATCATACGCTTGGTGAATTGCCTTGAGCCTCTTATAAGTCGCATCGCCGTAACTCTCAAGGACCTTCTGATCATGCGAAGCTTGGTTCATGAAGATGGGGGCGTAACTGAACATGAGCAGGTAAGCAGCCATAACTTGAGCAGGATGAATTGTGTCTCTTACCCGTTAGAGTTCGAATCGACAGAGTTGCCACTGCTCTCCGCCGAGTTGGTCGGACGGACGCCAGCATAGTCACGCTTATGCAGCTCCAGCATCTCGTCGGAGACTTTCTTCAAGAAGGACGGGCACTTGTCGTTGCAGAAGTTGCTGGTCCAACCTATCAAGGACGAGATCCAGAGCCGATCCCCCTGCATGGCGTCCATACTCAACGCGTTGGTGGCGCCTATCTGAGCGATGCTTTTCGGAATCGGCTCGACGAAGAAGCCCGAGATTCTGGGTGACAGTAAATGGGACAAGCTGCCGGCTCTCGTCACCCTGTTGAAAGTCTCATAATACTTGTCGAGAAAGGCAGACGTATTGGCCGCAGG
Organism: Ophiocordyceps camponoti-saundersi (nom. inval.); assembly: GCA_003339415.1. NCBI lineage: Eukaryota > Fungi > Ascomycota > Sordariomycetes > Hypocreales > Ophiocordycipitaceae > Ophiocordyceps > Ophiocordyceps camponoti-saundersi. The sequence goes on from PDHQ01000045.1 coordinate 187,811, forward strand.
CAAGTTGGGAAAGGATTGCACGCGGAAACTGACGCGAAACCCATGGAAATCCCCCCCGAGAAGCTCCTTATGAAGACTCTCATACGTTCTCCGTTGGGTGTCGTCGGCTAAGGAAGGTATGCGGTCGAACTCATCAAAGATGGCCCGCGGTTTAGGCCCGTCGTAGAAGTAGAAAACGATGGCTAGTCTACTTTTGAGGCCGAGGACGTCTGCAGAGCCGAAGAAAGGGTAGATGGCCGCCTTGGGGTCGGCGACGTTGGCGATGAAGTTGGCGATGGCGTTCAGTAGGGAGGCGCTCTCGGTGGAGGCGTAGATGCGCACGCCTCCCCAGATCATGCCTTCCTGACCGACATCGAAGGTTCGGAGATTTATGCGTGTCACGATGGCGTACTGGTTGCCGCCGCCGCGGAGGGCGAAGAATAGATCTGGATTTGAGGTTGGGCTGGCCGTTGTGATGGTGCCGTTGGCGAGGACGCACTCGAAGCTAAGCACGTTATCGCATGCGAGGCCCTAGACGATGCGGTCACATCAGTTTAACCTCGTTCCTGAAAGCAAGAGGAAGCAGGTAACAGATTCACTCACATATTGAGCAGATAGGTAAGACAGCCCGCCGCCTAGGATAGAGCCGGTAACGCCAACATCACCGGCCCGAGCACCTACAGCAGCCTTCCCAATAGGTTGAAGAGCTTCATAGATGTCATTCCACTTGCTTCCGGCGCCGACCAAAACGGAGCGACCTCCCGGAGACGAGGAATCCACAGAGTTAAAGTTAGGATGGAAAGCGATGAGCACGCCGCCAAGCGCGGTAGAGAAGCCGACGTTGGGGTTGTGACCGCCCGACTTGAGCCCGAACCGGACTTTAGGATACGAGTTCAGAGTGCGGACGGCGAAGGAGACTTGCTCCGCGTCGGAGGGGAGAAAGGCGCAGGCCGGCCGCTGAGACACGTTGTCGACGTTCAGGTAGCCCGTCACGACCTCCCTGTGGATGAAGCTCTGGACGGCGGTGTCGGAGCCCCGGGGACCCGTCGGGTTCCAGACAAGGTGGTCTGGGTATCGGGTGTGGAGGGCGGAGCAGACGGCTAGGACGTCGGAGGGTATTAACGCGGGAGGTTTCGCTGGTGTTGCGGCGGCAACGAAGTTGAGGAGGAACGTGGCTGCGAGTGGAAGATGCATCGTGAGAGACAGTGGCAGACATATGTATGTATGTATGTATGATCTTGGGAAGAAGTGTGAGAGAAAGAGGCTTTATTCTTATAGTTGTCTTCTCCTTCTGTATGTACAAGCTTTGATCGAATGTTGATGATCCTGATTGATAACAGATTCCTAACATGGATATATATTTACATACATATGTATATACATATGTAGAGCCACTGCAAATGCATCATTGTAGTACAAACATTCATAGAACCATTATCTGATCGACATGGTTCGTGTTATTCGAAGGCGCCGTTGACAAGGTGCTTTTTAAGGTTGAGAGGGTGTTGCTAAGGTTGAAAGAGTGCCGTCAAGGTTGAGAGGGCGTCAGGGGGGTCACGTGAAGCAAAGGCCCTGCCCTTTTTGCATTATCTTCCATGTCAGGAGTAAGCAATGTAAACTGTTTACTACCAGTACTGTTTACTACTGGACCGAAACGTCACGCGGATGGCTTGGTATGTATGTATGTATGTATGTGAAGGATGAGTTGTGATCTACCTCGTGCTGTACAATATGTATGTATGTATGCATGCATGTACATGCCTACCTATGTAAGTAAGTGAGAAGAAGCTTGTGATCCTTTCAAGAGCTTGTGAAACAATAACATGGATAAGAGCCAAGAAAACAAAGGGAGACGGAAGACGTGACAAGTTTGCTGCTGAACCACACCATACACACGTCAACGCCGAGACCTTCGAACCGCTGGATGACTCTCACGTCAGACCTATCCCAGCAGTTCAGCATCAACGTCGTCCGAATCTACCTGGGGAAGCACGGAGCCGAGACATGACCGTTTCGTCACACCTTAATGTTGGTCATCGTCTCCTCGCCGGTCCGAGTCCACGACAAGAACGAGGCCAACGGCATAATCAGCAAGGTTGAAAGGAGGATCATGTACATATAATCGATCCTTGACGAAAGCAGAACCCCGGTCAAGTTGATTAAGCTCAATACGGCAATCTCTCAATCCTGAGCCTCTTTGCTGCCAAGACTTTAGATCTTCGCCGTGGGCCGTCGGATGTGCGGACGAGGGTGACGAGATAGTCTGCTTCTACATGACGGACTTGATCCGATCACAGCTTCGGATAATGCCTTTATTCTTTTCTTTCGTATCGGCATACGATCGGACCGAGCCAATTGCACAAAGGCCGAATAGGTGGTGGTTCAAGCATCGGTTGTGAGATGCTTCTGTCACGGCTGTCGTGAGAGGCTCTGTGTGATGTGAAAGCTTTTGTTTGCCGCGAGACTTGTCAAATCTTCAACTCCGTATATGATAGAAAGGGCTATAAAAGAAGTCGAAAAGCCATTGCAAAGACGACTGAAAAAAAAAACGGTGGCTAGTTGCTTTTGCTCACCTTTTACCCTCGAAAAACGCGATGCCGTCATGACGCTATACTTGCAACGGACAATGTCAATACCCGGCCTCATATGGGCCTTGACGGAGAGCGACTGGCTCACCTTCGTCGTACCCTGCACGACATTCGGCCTTTTCGGCGCCCCGTCTCTGGCGTCCGGTCCGGCGCCGTCTTCGACCGAGGTGCTACGACGGCTACCTTCCGTCCTCGTCTTCAACTGGAGCAACGTCCTGTCCTTCGACATGGCCAACCAGCGGGCGCCGGAGTCGATAGCCGAAGACCGCGTCAATAAGCCGCATCGGCCGGTGGTGACGGGCCTCATCAGCAGCGAGGCACTGAGGAGGGCTATCTTCGTGTCGGTGCCTTTGACGTTGTGTCTGAGTCGCTGGCTTGGAGCCGGGCAGCAGTCGATGGCCATACATGTCCTCGTCTGGCTTTACAACGACATGAAGGGCATGGATGATTTCGTAGTGCGCGAGGTGCTGCTGGCGGCCTCGTACGGCGTCTTCAACTGCGGCTCGCTTCAGTTGGCGCTCGGTTCTCAGGCTCATATCAGCGAAGCCGGCGTGGCGTGGATCGCCGTCTGCAGCGGTGTGATTCTCACGACGATGCAAATTCAGGATCTCAAGGACCAGGAGGGCGACCGGCTACGGGGACGGAGGACGTTGCCGTTGGTGCTGGGCGAGAGGCTATCGCGAGGGTCTATCGCGGTGTTTGTCTGTCTCTGGAGCCTGGTATGTGCCCGCTTCTGGGCAGTTTCGGTAAAGGGCTATGTCGTGCTGCTGCTTCTCGCCGGTCTTGTAGCCTGGAGAGTTCTGAAGAGGCGTGGCCGGATTGAGGATCGGAGAAGCTGGCAGCTGTGGTGTGTGTGGCTGATGTGCGTGTATGCGCTGCCTGTCATCGGTGACTAGTTGATAGCCAGGATGTAAGAAGGGAGATGTCGTCGTCATTTACATGACAGTATCGAGGTGAGATGATGAGCTGCAGATGCACGATGCAACCATCCGGTTGACGGCTGGTGATGTCATTGGTGGTTCGCTGGAGTCCAAACGCTGCTTCCATCAGGATTTTCCTGACGTTATCTTCGAGCATGGTTGTATCGGCTGCGTGATACGCGTCGGGGTGTGTGTACAACCGGTGCCGGTATCACGGGGATGATCGGTGGCAGTTGCGGAAGATCGGACGCCGAGCCGGATCGCACATGTATAGAGTACCCGGCGCGGGACCGAAGTGGGTCTCAAGTGGATCCCCGGAGAGGGGCAGCGGAAGACGCCGCTTCGGCCATGGTCGTTAGTGAGAGCCCGTCAGGGCCGGCCGATAGACTGTGCTATCCTGCAAACCAGCCACGATTTCGTCTGTGGCAGCAAGCTATGCAGGACTCTAAGCTCTGAATCTACCGCGAATACCCGCAAGGCTATAGACGATTCGATCAGGTCGCCAGAATAACCCCCTCTCTACGGACAGAGACTACGGATACACGTATCGACTTATACATACATACATAGGTATGTAGAATTGCTACCTGAAAAATGAGAGCCTCATTTTCCACACTCCTCAGAAGGCACGGCATCAATCTCATTGCCCACATCTTCCGCAGGGGCAGAGGACACAACAAGCATAAGGCAAATGCTATCCACGATCATCTGAACACCTGCAGCAATATTGATGAGCCAAAAGCTGACACCACCATTCCACGCCAGGGGTCCAGTCTTGAAGCAGTGGACGGCGATGCTGGGGATATAAACAACAGGAACGATGATATTGAGAAAACCGATCGCTTTAGGGAACAGTGGTTTGGGTCGCGAATCAGTCATGATGGCGTACGCAAAAGCAAGATTTTGAGCCATCACGATAGGCCAAGGAAGCGGGATCATGAACCAGAATAGGTCATTCAGTGCCTGGGTGATTTCCACAGGGCGATCCAGCCGGTAATTCGCAGTAGCTAGGAAGATTCCGGGCATCACGAGGGTGAAGATGACCGCAGCACCGGAGGCTAGCTGTAGACTGCTGACAGTATAGTTTAGGTTGTGATTTGGAATTCGTCGCATCTGAGCCGATATAGTCACCGTGAAGGGAAGGTAGAACATGCCGGCGATGATCATCAAGGCCGCGCCGGCTTGAATGCCCTTCTCATGATTTCGGTAGTGGCTGACCGTTTGTTCGGCATCCCAGGATGGCGGCATAGGGGGGATGAAGTCGGCTGCTACCATGGCCATGAAATAGAGAAGGATGCAGATGATTCCACTCGAAGCACATGTGTACTGGAAAATCCGATGAGACGTTTGGTGTAGTCGTCTGTAGCTTTGAGGGGGGTTATCCATGATGACTGACGGGATGCTTGGGGACGGACCACGGAAGCCAGGGGGCAGGGCTGATTGGATAACCATGCCTTAGCATGTGAGAGCAGATTCGTCTATATATATACATCAGTAAGGAGTTGTTTGTAATTTCGTCTCGGTTGAAAGTGAACTCTTTTATTCTCCCCTTATATCAACACAAGACGATGTGGATGCAGCTGATTCGCCGAGTACAGATTGCCCCGGTCACATCAGGGAGGAGTTGGCTTCATCACTCTGATGGGGAAGCGGCCGATTTACTATACTGTATCTTGTGAGTACTACCTTGTCTGCAACAAGGTGTCTGTGAGTGTACGTTGGATATACATATGTCTTTAATGCATTACCGACATGAGAGTGTGATTGGCTACATACCTACCTACATGAATGAACATGCACGATTGCATATCTCGAGGGGTACTACACGCGGCAACTGAGCTCAGATCTGGTGTAGGCAGAGGCTTGGAGGATGATATCATCTGCAGTTGACCCGTGACTCGGACGGTTCGACATGTCATTCAGTCTGTCACACCACATACATGTTATATGTAGGCTATATTATACGCATATCAACACACGAAAGAGACGCATGAGTCCTCGTGACCATTTTGTCTCTGTTCTTATCTCACGGTTGCCGTCTTGCGTGCTGTTATATGAACCTGTTGCCTCATACCTACATACGCATATGCGTGAAGCTGATAACTACCTGCAAAGCTGTCCGTTCCCTTCCCATGTTGGCAATCCTTTCCCTTCCGCGATACGCCTCATAACTCGTTTTGTTGCAGTTAAGTTCTCATCGTGCATGGATTTTTCAGCTCATCTGCCGCAGAACTTTTGACCGGCCTTTTCAACCTGGGCACAGTGGTAGAGAGCGTGAAATATACAAGGCACACATGAAGGGGGGTTTTTATCCAACCCACCCATTTGGTCTTGAACCTCCGGCTACTGGGACATATTTCGTCATCTATCATCTTCTTCTGCTTCTTCTGCTTCTTCTTCGTCTTCATACATTCCGGCCAGCAAAAAGGTTTCTCGCCATGGCACAGTTCCTCCTCCTCCTCCTCGCTCTCCTGGCATTCCTCTACTACGTCTATCGGCAATGCTTTCGGAAACGGACGGGCCCAGGCCTCCCTCCCGGACCAAGACCGTTACCCATCATCGGCAACTACATGCATCTCCCGCCGAAAGGGGTGCCCGAGTTCGAGCATTGGCTAAAGCACAAAGATATCTACGGTCCGATCAGTTCCGTCACCGTCATGGGCCACACCTTGATCATCATTCACGACCGGGAAGTAGCCAACCATCTCCTTGAGAAATGCTCCAACAAGACGTCAGCCAGGCCGAAAGCGGGATGTGCAGTCAAGTTATGTGGCTTCGACAAGTTCATACCTTTCAACCAGTGTGATCAAACCTTCCGTCTCGCTCGCAAGATGATGTATCGGGAGCTGGGCTCAAGGGCATCGGTGGCACATTTCGACGCCATACAGGAGGTCGAGGTCCGGCGCAGTCTTCTGAGGGTTTTGAATAAACCGGAAGATCTAATGCAACATTTTAAAACGTAAGTGAGTGTGATGCCTTGTTGGAGAAACAAGACAAGAGGGGGAAAGTTGACGATTTCTCTGCAGCCAAATGAGTGCCATCATCCTAAAGATGACTTACGGCTATTCCGTCGAGGCTGAAAAGCCCGATCCTCTGGTAGAATTGATTAAGCAGATGTTGGTTAATATTGTGGCGGCAGCTACCCCTCTGACCTGGCTGGTCGATCTTATACCTCCTCTCGAATACCTGCCTGAAGGCTTCCCTGGTACATCGTTCAGAAAGACAGCCAGGCAGTGGTACAAGATCACCCGACAAGTCGTCGATACTCCCTACTCTTTCACTCGGAAGCGGATGAAGAGCGGTAGCCACCGGCCTTCATACGTGTCCAAGGTCCTCGAAAATGATGACGGCGGCAACGAAGACGTCATCAGGATAACGGCCGCAACCATGTATGTCGGGGCTGTTGAAACGACGACGACGGCCCTCAGCACCTGTATCTTGGCCATGATCCAGTTTCCCCAAGTTCAGCGCAAGGCCCAAGAGGAGATTGATCGTGTGGTTGGCACCGACAGGCTTCCTCGGTCTGAGGATCGGGCGAAGCTACCATATATCGAGGCTTTGGTGAAGGAGCTTCACCGGTGGTGTCCCGTAGCACCGATGGGCATACCGCATGTCGTCGAGGAAGATATCGTCTATCGAGGCTACCTGTTCCCCAAAGGATCCTACCTACTCCCCGCAGTCTGGTGGTTCCTGAACGATCCCGATAGGTATCCGGACCCGAGGTCTTTTAAGCCGGAGCGTTTCCTGGAGACCTCTGATCAAGCAGATGATCCCTTCAAGATCACGTGGGGCTACGGACGTCGGATATGCCCGGGTCGATTCTTTGCCGACTCTACCATGTTTATCACTCTGGCGCAGATGTTGGCCGCTTTTAGTATAGGCAAAGCAGTGGATGAGAAAGGGGAGGAGATGGAGACGAGGTTCGAATCTACGCCTGGCTTGATTAACCACCTGAAGGAATATCGGTATTCTATCATGCCTCGGAGTGCTGGGCACGCGGAGCTGGTTCGGGCGGTGGAGATGGAGCATCCTTGGGAGGAGAGCGATGCTGTTCATCTTGAGTGGGATAATAGTGATGGTTAAGACGTCTCTGTATAACATGGCTCCTTGGTTTTCACTGTCTCTACAAGCGTTTCAATGACCTCTTCTTGTTCTCCGTGTCTGAATCGAAAGGTGCTAATCTCGTCTAAGACGAGCGCTTGTGGGTTGTGATGTCTCCTTACGGGTTCATGTGTCATAGAGTGTTGTCAAAAGATATGTATGCAACAGACTCGTATTACGGCTTGCCATGGCGATTACGATCTCGTTGCATCCATTCATAGGCATGATTCCTTGCAGCAGTTGATGAAGGTGTAGACAGTACGGCAAAAGTTATTGGCTTCCTGTAGATGAAGATGAAGATGAAGATGATAACGACGTTTACGTACACACATACTTACAGCTGGATTATATGGTATATGCCTACCTATTATATATATGCTACTCGCCACTTGAATGTTGCACTGAATTATGCCCTTTTGCTATCAGTATCATGATATGCAAAGTCGTATATAGCTGGGAAAAAGAGACTTGATTGGATCTCACTGATATCTGTCTGCGACGTTGTTGGTGCCAGATCATTGCGCATCCAACAGACGAGGCAGCTTCACCAATCACCTATGCCGATGTTGTCACCCTTACCGATCACTATACCATGTGGACCTACCGCTGTAATTCCTCACTGCAGATCTTCCTATCTGAGACGTCAGTTGTGCAGATATGTACTCCGAGGAGCGGATGCCGATGAGCCGCAGATGTAGAGCAAGCCTCGGATTCAACATGACGTACATACATACACGTAGCCGCCCACGGCACCCAGCTTCATACAGATAGAGTGGAGGCTTACCGTTGCCGAGGTGGTCTTGACCGGTTCTGCTCCTCGGATAGTTGTGATGGGTAGCGTAGATCATGGTTCCTTGCCCATGTTGCCCTTTCACAAGTACTGAGATGTAATTATTACGTCAAGGATTCTGCTTTCCTCTCCTTCTCTCGATATCAGAGATCAATGTACTCTGTTTGACACATCCGTGGCGGACAGACATTAAACGCTTTCCAATCAGCTCCTGTTCTGGACCTGTCTTGAGCCACATGCTTGCTTAGCATCTGCTTCCGTGCTCCAACCAAGCTGGCTTTCCTACAAAACTGAAGTATCGAAAGACTCCAGGAACTGGGGAAACAGGACGAGGAAGAAATCAAGATGGCTCCCTCTTACGAAATCTCTAGTTTGGTAAGTTGATCACGGACTTGTACATGTCGTTATGAAACTTAACACTTTTCATCATAGCCAAACGGCTCTTTACCCGAAGCATACAATCCGATCGTCATCTGTGGAATGGCTCTACGGCTACCGGGCGGCCTCTCAACGCCCTCTCAGTTGTGGGACTTTATCCTCGCCAAGCGGGATGCTCGATCTAAAGTGCCCCCGTCTCGTTAAAGCAGCGAAAGCTATCATTCCAAGTTCCCACGACCCGGTACGATCAGGCCAGAGTTTGGATACTTTTTCGATGACTCCGTCGACCTTGGGGCGCTTGACACGAGCTTCTTCAGCTTCACAAAGGGGGAACTCGGATACGTCGATCCTCAGCAACGTCTTCTTCTCGAAGTCGTCCGTGACTGCTTCGAAAGTGCTGGAGAAGTGGACTATCGTGGGAAGAATATCGGCTGCTTCGTCGGTTCCTTTGGCGATGACTGGATCGAGAACTTGACACACGATCCTCAGATGTACGGCAAGTATGGACTGATGACGGGTGGTGATTACGCCTTACCGAACCGTCTCTCTTTCGAATACGACCTTCGAGGGCCTAGCATGAGCATCCGAACGGCCTGCTCGTCGTCACTGGTCGCCCTTCACCAGGCGTGCCATGCTATACAGAGAGGTGAATGCTCATCTGCGGTCGTGGCAGGTTGCAACCTCCTGATGGCGCCGACTATATTCATCGTCATGACTGTAAAGGGAGTCATCTCGGCTGATGCTTCCTGCAAGTCGTTTGACGCGGAAGCAAACGGCTATGGCCGAGCCGAGGCCGTCAACGCCGTCTATATCAAGCCGTTGAGAGATGCGCTCCGTGACGGCAACCCGATACGGGCGATCATCAGGGGCACGGCCGTAAACAGCGATGGCAAGACTTCCGGATTCTCCGCCCCCAGTGCCGTCGCCCATGAAGATCTGATACGCAGGGCATATTCGGCCGCTGGAATCGACAACTTCTCCGAGACGGCCTATGTCGAATGCCACGGCACCGGCACTGCAGTCGGTGACCCGGTCGAAGCTGCTGGCATAGGCAACGTCTTTGGCGGCGATCGAGGAGTTTATATAGGATCCGTCAAACCCAATGTCGGCCACTCGGAGGGTGCTTCGGGCCTGACCTCCCTGATCAAGGCCGTGCTGGCCCTCGAACATCAGGTCATTCCGCCAAACATCAAGTTCAACACGCCCAATCCCAAGATACCTTTCGAGGCGAAGAATCTCAAGGTTCCTACCGAGCCGATTCCATGGCCTGCAGACCGTTGTCTCAGGGCGAGCGTGAACAGTTTCGGCATGGGAGGGACAAATGCCCATATCGTCCTCGAGTCTGCTGTGAACTTGGCCTCGACAACAACTGCAAGCTTGTCCAAGTCGAGCCCAACAGATCAGTTCCCGCATCTACTGGTATTCTCTGCAAACACGACCGCATCTCTCGAGCGAAATCTACAAGAGCTCCAGGAGTATCTGCAACATCATCCCGATGCCCTGGCGGACCTCGCCTACACACTGGGGGCCAGAAGAGAACATCTTGCTTTCCGTGCCGCGTCTGTTGTCGACAGTGAGCAGTCAGAAATCACTGCTGGTCCATCCGTCAAGATCCCCTCGTTACCTCCAGAACTTGTCATGGTCTTCACCGGCCAAGGAGCCCAGTGGCCGAGAATGGGCGACGAGCTCTACAAATCCAATGCCATCTTCAAAAGATCGATCCTCCGAATGGACGGGACTCTGCAGACATTACCAGAACCGCCCGCTTGGTCGATTCCCGACGAGATGATGAAGGGAAAGGGCCAAAGTAATCTGGATAGAGCCTCTTATTCGCAACCCATCTGTACGGCCATTCAGATCGCTCTTGTTGACGTGCTTCGTGAGCTCGGCATCGCTCCCTACGCCGTGATTGGCCACTCTTCCGGAGAGCTTGCGGCCGCCTACGCAGCGGGAAGGTTGACCTCGAAAGAAGCGTTGATATCGGCCTACTACCGTGGCATCGTCTCTGAGCAAGTGACCAGGCCTGGAGCCATGGCGGCTATCGGGATGAGCAACAAGGATGTAATGTCGTTCCTCGTACCTGGAGTCGTGATTGCTTGCGAGAACTCGCCCTCGAGCGTCACCATCTCTGGCGATCTGGATCAGCTGGACAAGGCTATCGAGGCAATAAGGTCAGCTCAACCTGAAGCCTCGATTCATCGACTCAAGATTGGAGCGGCCTATCATTCGCAACATATGAAGGATGTCGGAGAAGAGTACTGCTCTCTCGTCGACTGCTTTCTTAATCATGATTCTTCCTCGAACAAGCTTCAGCATCCAGCTCATTTCTTCTCAACTGTTACGGGAGAGCGACTAGGAGATGACGATATCATCGACTCTCGATACTTGCAGGCAAACCTCGAGTCTCCCGTCCTCTTCCAGACTGCTCTTGAAAGCCTCGTGAATTACAGCAGCGACAAGCAGCGGCTCCTATTTCTAGAGGTTGGGCCACACTCTGCTCTATCAGGCCCGATCCGCCAGACCCTTGATCAGACCTATCGAAGCGGCCATCAGTACATAACGTGCCTTACTCGCTTCAAGAGATGCTCTGAGTCGTTCCTCTCAGCCTTGGGTCAACTTTACTGTCACGGCATCCGTCTTGACTTCGACGCTCTTCATGCCGATAGAAAGGCGAGGGTGCTGACGGATCTACCGACGTATTGCTGGGACCACAGCTTCTCAACCTTGTACGAGCCTCGCCATAACAAAGAGTGGCGGTCGCCTAGATATCCGAGGCACGAACTTGCCGGCGTTCGAGTCAACGATAGCACCGAGAACGAGCCTTGCTGGAGGAACGTACTTCACCTGGAGCACGTCCCTTGGCTCAGGGATCATAAGATTAGGGGAGCCGTCGTCTTCCCGGCGGCTGCCTACCTTGCCATGGTGGGAGCGGCGCTTGGCCAGCTCAACTCGGGCGTAAACGGATACCACGTGCGCAACCTGGTTCTGAAGACGGCCATGGTTCTCAGCGACTTGCAGTCGACGGAGATTCTCCTGTCTCTGCGCAGAGTTCACGGCAGCGATTGGTACGACTTTGGCATCAGCTCCCATAACGGAGTTACATGGATAGAGCACTGCTACGGTCAAGCCAGATCGAGCCAATTAGAAGCCATCGTCGATCAGAACGGGGAGGTAGAAAAGCTCCCTCGGCTCATCCAAGGCCGAAGCTGGTATCAGACGCTGAAAGGAGGAGGCCTCGAATTCGGGCCAGCTTTCCAGCGCGTTGATGACCTCTCCTCTTCGGCTACCGAGCAGGTTGCCTGTGCAAGGGTCCTGTCTACGGCTGACGAGGCGGAGTATTACCCAGTACATCCCACTACGATCGACGGCTTCTTTCAGACCACTCTTGCTGCACGTTTCCAGGGACTAGATTGGGAAGCTGAGCGGATTCCTGTTCCGACGAGTATCGGCGAGATTGAGGTCTACGACTGTTCCACTGACCTTGGTGTGAGAAGCTGGGTCACTGCGTCAAATGGAGACACGATTTTCACCGACGGAAAGGCCTTTGGTTTAGACGGCAGCGTGGCAGTGAGGTTCAAGCAGGCCATACTGCGTCCGGTGGCAGCAAGTCAGTCAATCAAACCAAGATTGGAGACTCAAAGCGCAGCAAGACTTTACTGGAGTCCTGATCTTCACTTTCTTCGTCTCTCTGATCATGTCTCCTCTTCGCTCGGCTGGAAGGAAGATATGAAACTCCTGGACCGCTTAACTTGGGCATGCGTTGACCAGGCCCTTGCCAGCCTCGACGAACATGGAGTGATGTCTTCCAGCATCCCTCATATGCAAAGGTTTCAGACTTGGCTTCGGAGACAACCAGTTTCCGGTTGCGGATCAAGCCAAGAGGTCGAGACTCTTTCTGCACAACTCTCGGCCACGCCCGCTGCAGCACCGGCCAAGGCGATGACCAAGGTCTTGGAGAACATTGTACCCTTGTGCAAAGGCGAAGTCGAACCTCTTGAAGTCCTCATGACTGACGGCGTCCTTCACGAGTTGTACGATTACCTGAACCAAAGCGATTGCCTCGCATTGCTCAAGGCACTCGGACATGCTCAGCCCAAGCAGCGAGTTCTGGAGATAGGAGCCGGTACTGGAGGGACGACGGCTCAGGTGATCCAGCACTTGATGTGTTCTACGTATACGTTCACCGACATCTCTGCTGCGTTCTTCCCCGCCGCCAAGAAGCGCTTCAAGAAGCATGAGAGCCTCGTCTATAAGACGCTGGACATCACCAAAGACCCTTGTAGTCAGGGGTTCGAGCCGGAGTCATTCGATCTGATCATAGCAGCAAACGTCTTACACGCTACGCCGAGTCTTCATGAGACGCTTGTCAACGTTCGCAAGCTGCTGCATCCGCAGGGCAGGCTGCTGCTTCAAGAGCTCTGTCCGGTAACCAAGTTCGCCAACTTCATCGTCGGCATCCTCCCTGGTTGGTGGGCAGGCGAAGCAGATGGTAGGCCCGAAGAGCCTTATGTATCCGCCTCGAGATGGGAAGAGGAGCTCAAGCAAGCTGGATTTAACGGACTGGACGATGTTGCATATGATGCAACTCCCCCCTATCATGCCAACGCATATATGCTTGCCACTCCCTGCGTCTTGCCCTTGTCCGAATCTTCACAGACTGTCCACAAGTCTGCTTCACTTTTATGCGACGCAGCCTCAGAAGATGTGGCAGCCAGCTTCCAGAAGGTGCTCTCTGCTAGGGGTTACCATGTCCGGATTCAAGACCTCGAGAGCCCCTTACCCGCAGGCCAACACGCCCTTGTTCTCGTTGACACCAGGTCCCCTTTCTTCCACGACCTCGATGCTTCCAAGTTCTCGGCTTTTCAGTCGTTTGTGAACCAGCTTCAACTCTCCCACTCCGGGGCTTTATGGGTGACGCGTTCGAGTCAGATCGACTGTCACGATCCTCGATTCTCTTCTACCCTCGGCGTCATCAGGACTTTACGCTCGGAACTTGGACTCGAAATCGCGACATGTGAGATAAACGATGTTAGCGACGAGAACGTTGAGCGAGTCGTAGACGTATTCGACAAGTTCCACTGCCGTCTTGACGGAGAGAGCGCTCAGCTCGAACTGGAGTACGCCATTGAGGATGATACGGTCTATACCGGGCGGATATTACCGTTTTTCATGAATGAAGAGCTCGAGTCTCTAGGAGGGTTGGACCTGGAAAGTGATGATACCGTCCTACAGCTTGACGTTGGCACGCGCGGTCTCCTTGAATCTCTGGTCTGGAAGGCTACTGCCAAGCGTCAGTTACTCGGACATGATGAGGTTGAGATCGAAGTTGACACGGCGGGGGTAAGCCGCAAGGTATGGATCTGCTTGAGCACCTCAGCTTTATATATGCTACAGCCAAGCTAATGTCACGCAGGATCTACTCGTTGCTTTGAGGACGAGAGATGGCATGATGGGCAGACTGGGTTTCGACGCAGCTGGCATCGTGCGTAGAGTTGGCTTAAACGTCAGTCATCTATCCCCGGGTGACCGAGTCTTTACCCTTAGTCCTGGCTGCCTGTCTACTTCAGTCGTCACGTCCGCTTCACGATGTGTCAGAATCCCAGACAGTCTTCCGTTAGAGGATGCTGTAACAATGCCACTGGTTTTCTCCACGGCCATCTACTCCTTGATTGACGTCGCACAGCTGGACAAGTCCCAAGTCGGTTTACTTCTTCCTCAATCTAAAGACTGAACGCTGACGCTTTCACCCCCAGTCAATTCTGATTCACTCGGCCTGCGGAGGGACAGGCATAGCAGCAATTCAGTTGAGCAAGATGATTGGAGCGACAATCTACGTCACTGTCGGTTGTGAAGAGAAAGCCGAACATCTCGTGAAAACATACGGTCTCAAGCGAGATCACATCTTCAACTCTCGCGACGCTTCATTCCTCACAGGAACCATGACATTGACTCGTGGTCGAGGAGTTGATCTGGTTCTCAACTCGCTCTGTGGCGACTTGCTTGACGCTTCGTGTCAATGCGTGGCTGAAGGCGGAAGAATCATCGACCTTGCCAGAGCAGACACGGCCGAAAACGGACAGCTTCCGTTGCACCTTTTCAAGCCAAACACTTCTTACAGCGTCGTTGACATGATGGACTTGGTCAGAGTCAAGCCTAGGGAGGGAACTCGGTAAGTGGACGAAACTGACGTTCAACGACATCAGCTTCTGACCAAGCCGTTCAGACTACTTCAATCGATCGTGGAGCTCTACAGGCAAGGCCATATCCTGCCCATCACCCCGGCGCAGACATTCTCTGCCCCGGATATCAAGGACTGCTTCAAGTGCATGCAAAGCGGCCAGCGGATCGGAAAGTTCAGAGTCTCGTTGAAAGCGCAGCCAAGACTCCTACAGCCGGCATTTGATCCCAAGACGATGACCTTTTCCGAAAACGCTTCCTATCTTCTCGTAGGGGGTCTTGGGGGACTCGGTGCCGGCCTGGCGAGGTGGATGGCTCAGCATAACGCCAAGCATCTGATCTTTCTGTCCCGCAGCGCCGGAGATGATGCCGACTCGTATGGAAAGCTGTGTCATGAACTTCGAAATCAAGGATGCTCCATGACGGCGGTTAGGGGAAGTGTCTGCAATCCATCGGATGTCGAACGCGCCATCAAGTCGGCAACGGCACCTCTCAAGGGGATAGTAAACATGTCCCTGGTTCTTCGGGATAACTCGATCCTCAAGATGTCGTTGGAGGAGTGGAAGGCTGCTACGGAGCCTAAAGTACGAGGCACCTGGAACTTGCACCAGGCATCTCTGGATCAAGACCTCGACTTCTTCCTCCTCTTCAGCTCCATGTGCGGCATATTTGGAATGCCAGGACAGGCCAACTACGCTTCTTCGAATTCCTTCGTCGACGCTTTTGCCTTGTATCGTCATCGATGCGGCTTGCCTGCTTCCGTCCTCGATCTCGGCGCAGTGGAAGGGATAGGCTACGTTGCCAAGAACCCGCAAGTCTTGGAATCGTCCAAGTTGATAGGCGACGTCCGCATGACGCAAAAGGAGTTGTTTGACGCCCTTACAGTCGCCATATGCAATGGTCTCCCGTCTCGGGATCGTACGAGCCGCGGCTACGTGAATCCAGCTCAGATTCTCACATCCTTCAGAAGCATGGACCAAACCGCCGACTTGTGGGACGGCAAATCGCACGTCTTCGACAACCGTTTCGCTACCTACCGTCGTCACACCACCGACGCCCCCCTCGCCAACGGAACGGCATCGAAGACGAACGAACTGGCGCAATTCGTCACATCAGCGGCAACCAAGTACGACACCCTCTCTCAGCCTCAAGCTGGCGACTTCGTAGCCTCGCAGATCGCGAGGGCCATCTTCGACTTGCTGATGAAGCCTGTGGAGGACGAGTCTGAGATTGACCTCTCGCGCTCGCTTTCTGACATTGGTCTTGACAGTCTTGGAGCGGTTGAACTGCGCTCTTGGTGGAAGGTTACGTTTGGGCTGGAGATTAGCGTGCTTGAGATTATGTCGTTTGCGAGCTGTGGTGCGCTTGGGCAGCATGCTCTGAGGGGGTTGGTGCAGAGGTTTTGGCCGGAGAAGATTGAGGGGGAGAGGGAGACTGGGAGGGGATAAGGGGGAGGGCTGCGGCGGATGGGTACGAGTTATGTCGTGGTCGTTTGAGGCTGCCAGCTTATATTGTGCAGGAGGCAAAGGCATAGAAGGGGATGACATTTATGTCTATATATGTGTGTGTTGGTGTGTGAGCATCTATGAGTTATCCCACAGTTCGTCTCGTGCCTTGTCAGACGCTGTCAGGGGGGGATGTGAAGTTAACAATATATCCTTATAGCGTTTTAGAATTCGGGACATACAACTAGCATCACGAGGCATAACGGTTATGAGGGGTTGTCCTCTCCCTACTTGTCTACCTACCTTCGCCGGCAACTCTGGCTTACATCTCAGCTGAGCATAATCTATTTATTGTTTGTACGGAAGGGCATGAAACAGTTGGCTGAACCGTCATCATCATCATCATCATCAAGCCGCACTAGCAGCAACAAGCAAAGCGCCCAAACAAGCACCATGACAAGCCAAATGCAAGCCAGGATGAGCAAACAGCCTCTTCCTTCTTCCCATCCGATTCTTCAGCCGGCAAACCGCTCTTAGGCAAGGTCCGAGATGATACAAGGCCAAAGCAGCAGCCACGCGTCGACGCAAGACGCCGCCCTCATCCTCCCCGGCACAGAACAGCACCGCGACCGTGACGAGATTGGTGACGAGGAGCAAGAGGCCGTACTGTCGGATTACGCTGTGGGCGTGCGGTTGCGGTCGTGTAAGTGTCGACGACGGCGCCGCTATGAAGCCGATGGCTGCTGGTGTTTCGATGAGGAGGTGGAGGTAGAAGCCGAGACGACCGGTCATGAGTTCTTTTCTTCTGTCTCATTCGTAGTTGGTAGATATTGTTGAAGAAAGACTTCTTCCTTGCGCTTGGTGATGGTACTGCGAGTTGAGGATATTATCTCTTTGCTGCTTGCATCTCATGTTATCTGATACTGAGAGGCACTTCAGCGTCGTTGACGTTGATTGGGTGATCCATCCACACCTAAGATCCTGAAGGATTTTGACAGCTGCAGGGTTGGGGTTACAATGATTACCTAAGCTCGGCAGCTGGTTGGATTCATCTTCTTCCTTTCATTTTCGTAACTTCATTGTGGAAAAAAAAAAGCCAAAACAAGCATGATACAGCAGCCGGTGTTCGCTGGTCGTCATCGCCACCTTGATGGCATCATCACGATATCATCAAGGGAGGAACGGGAGGACAGTAGCCATGAGTCTGCTCAGCTACGAAGAGGAGATGAAAAGAGCTGATGGATGAGCAACGAGATGAAGGATTCCCATCCAGCAACTGGCCATCGCCCTGCTCAAAAGCACAGAAGCATCACTTGCAGGGGAACTTACCTGCTGACCTACCAAGGTAAGTTCCCGATTCTGATTCTTCTTTACCTCAACCCCCTACTTATTCACGGTATTGACTGCCACGCAGATCATCTTCACACCTAGCAGGTACAGATCTCACCTCTGGGACCACCACAGCCCAATGCTTCGAGGCAACAATGCCTGGGAGACCGATGATGGGATGCTGCTGCAACTTCCCAGTCACCAAAGACTGAGGGAAGCAGCAGACCTGAAGCCTTGGAGCCGTACAAATATCTCCCACTGTCCCCTGGCTTGATTGTTTCCCCTGACCGACCCAGAGAGCCAGGAGAAAAAGATCGAGTTATCCGGCAACGGACTCGTGATATCGCAAGGTCACAACAAAGCAACGCGTTTACCGGATTTCCCTACCTTTTCCCTACCTTCTCGCCACACCCTTCACCCTTCCTTGCCTCTCATCCTCACCTCTCATCACCTCTCATCTCCCCGTCTTTCGACTCTTTCTGTTCCCATCTCTCGCTTATAACCATCGCATACATCACTACCCTGTACTCTTTTCTTTTTTCCTTTTCTTTCATGCCGTTTACCATCGATCCTCCCAGTTCCGACACGCATCGTTCAAGGGATCGCATCTACCGGAACCCCCCCCCCCCCTCTCTTCTCCTGGATCTCCCACACGACTGGGGCATTGTCCATCCAGCGAATCTGCAGACACCTTTTCAAAAAAATCTATTCATTGGCTTTTCTACTTTGATTCAGATCTCCAATCGTTCCCTGGTTTGATTGGTTTCCCCAGAGTCGAGTGTACCCTCGCGAAATTTTCTCGCGCCAAGGCAAACCCGACGTATGTAAGTGATTTCTCCACGAGCACGGGCTTTCAGTGTTTAACCGTTACAATAGATCTGCGGTTCTTAACCTGTTGTCTGACTTCATCCAGAGATGACTACGCCAAGAAAGAATCGGCGTCAGCAATCACAAGCACAGTCCGGGCTTCCTGCTTTCGACAGTCATATCACGGGGCAGATCTTCGACTTTTTCCAAGGGGTCGAATTCCACTCCGATCACCCCGACCTATCCAAATTTCGACTCGGTGTTTTCGATGTCCATTTCGAAGCTCGAGCCTGGAGAACAATCACAACTCCGGGACTGAAGCAAATATAATGTGACTCGTGAGTGATTCTTTCATGAGGCGAGAGTTTCTACATTTTAACAACCAGATCAAGGTTTAGTTAACTTATTTCCATCTGTTCGAGAGCCGGCAATGCTCATACTTGCGACGACCAAAGCGCAGCCGATGAAGGGGATTCTCTTCCCGGAGCCTCTTCCTCCGGTCTTTCCTCTCTCCGCGAAGACAAACGCGTACAAAGACAATGTGAGTGACTGATTCACGAGCCCGGACTTGCTTTGTTTGACAGTCATTCCAGGGTCGTCTGGTTCGGTTCATTCTCCTTGCGGTGGATGTACGCGTCTCCCACACCGCAGAAAACGGCGAACCATCTAACGCCTCAATCGATCAGGGAGTCATGGAATAAGACAGGAGAGACTAGCGGTCCGCCTCCGCCTCATTCTCCCCCCCCCCCCCCCCTCCTCACGATCACCCCAAATGTGAGTGATTGATTCACAAGGGGCCCGGAATCCCTGCATCTGCCCTGCCGGGCCGTACGTCGGCCGGTTGGCGAGCCAGGACGCGCCGATAAAAGCTTGCTAGGAGCAGGACTCGGTGAGGGCGTGGTCCTGTTACGACTGCGGCAAAACGGGTACCAAGTTTGGTATGTCTCCCCCTCCTGCTGTTCTTGTCTGTGTTGACTTTGTGCTCATGTGGAATTGCAGGTGGCTGAGGCTGGAGTGGCTGCCGCCTAGACCCTGGCGACGTTGATGGTGGGCCATTGGACCTTGCCGGGTTCGCTCCGTGAACGCCGCAACCATGACTGTCGTCACAATACTGGTGACAGCCTCGACGGTCGCCGCGCACGCCATCCGGCTCTTCTGCGTCGCCTGCCACGCCCTGGCTCGCCCCGGCTCATGCGACCGACTGGCCCTGGTCATTGGTGGCAGGCCCACCATAGGACTAGTTTAGTTATTCACGACTTGACAGGGGTCATCTCTTTGGTTCTGGAAACCTTCTTCCATCATCGTCAGTCAATCGCTTTGACCCCTTGCTCATTGCTCTTGTTCGGGGTGACGACAGAAGTCATCCTTGACAGTCAGGTTTATTAGGGGTTATCACATGACCGTCACTCACGTGATCCAGTCTGTGCCCCCTTTTTCTCAGCCTAGCTTCTAGCTCTTTCTTCTTCATCCATCAGATACGCACACTTCGTCGTTCTCTTGCCACGATGGTGATAGCCCACGTGCCGTGAGCTATTATAAGGCTTGTCGGTCATCATCTCTGTCATCAACGAAGACTTGGCTGATAAACTGTTGATAGATTTGCGGTCATTTAGCTGTTCTGTTCTTCATTGTGTCTGGGACTTGGATTCTTCACAAGGCAGTGAACTGGATGGACAAGATGCCATGGTTTTCTATGGCTTCTCAGCAATTCGTCAGGCCGAGTCAGAGGTAGATTGGCTCTGTGGTGAATGACGGTCATGTACCTAGGTTCGTTCGGACCTGACAGGCTCGAACGCGGTAGTATGTAGCAACCTGCTTCCCTCCTTGTTCGAATCCTGATGAGCACTTCTCTGCTGCGGCTAAAGACTTGGCGCAATTTACGGATATGTGTACAGACGCAGGCTGCGAGAACGGTGTGTTTTAGTACGGCTTTACAGTAAGCGGACGTATTCTCAGTCTGCGGCGTCTACGGCGTCTACCTATCTACCTAGTTGACTACTAGATGTGGTCCCAGGCTTTACTTCAAACCCGGCCTTGATACTTCCAGAGGGAAGCAAAGCAGAGGCTACGATCTGTAATGTTAGGTCGTCACTGTGTCGGGAACCTGATCAGTCGGATCCTCGTTGCGCATTCCACCTCGAAGCTCTTCACTCCATCAAGTGAAAGCAATACCCAGCAGCCGGTGCTCGCTTGTTGTCATCGCCTCCCCAATTGCCACTGATACTGCCCATTGCAGGCTTGACCACCATCCTGAGGAGAGCGGATGGGAATGGGGACTGCTCAGTAGCGGTGAGCCAGTAGTATGTATAGCAACCGATCATGTATTCATAAGAAGATGAGATAAGGGGGATGAGGGAGGAGGTGTCGTGCTTCCGCCTCGAGATAAACGTCGAGGGAAAGAATCAATTAACTCTGGCGTCATTGACGGGCCTCGACCTCGCCAAATGGCACATACGGCACGCGACATTCAAGAGACCTACTAACTACCATTAGGTACGAAAGTCAAGTCTTGAGTTTGACGCCTTTCCAGGTACCATCCAGGTACCTAGGCAGCAGGTTATAAACACCTAGATCTTTCCTCTTCAGTGCCGAGAAGAAGGCTATCACGGCAGGGACGCATCTCACGTCCCCCGCGTAACACTGGTCTGGGCCCATCACATCCCCCCCTTCCTGCCTCTCTCCTCAACGACTTCCTGCTACGGAGCGCTGTCCAAGGCGGAGGCGAAGCGAGTGGCGAGATGCCATGGCTACGTACTGTCCAAAGACTAACGGAAGCTGCTGATTGTGAGGCTGAGAGCTACATGTATTTATATCCGCCATTGTTCCATCAACGTGAAAGTTTCTTTCCAGTCTCACGTCCCGTCTCTCTCTCTCCCTCTCTCTATCTCTCTATCTGTCTCTGTCTCTCTGCCTCACTCTGCCTCTGCCTCTGCCGATCTCTCTCTCTCTCTCTGTCTGTCTGTCTGTCTGCTATCTCTGTCTCTCTGTCTCGCTGTCTCTGTCTCTGTCTCTCTATCTCTCTCTCTCTCTCTCTCTCTCTCTCTCTCTCTCTCTCTCTCTCTCTCTCTCTCCCCCTCTCCCCCCCCCCCCCCCTCTCCCTCTCTCTCTCTCCTTCTCCCTCTGTCTCCTTTGATCTC
>PDHQ01000460.1:0-22543 GCA_003339415.1 Ophiocordyceps camponoti-saundersi (nom. inval.)
TTTTTTCTTTTTTTTTTTCTATTTTTGTCGGTTAATAGTAATAAACTAAGTGATAGCTTTTAGGGGGGGGGGGGGGTCTTAGAAAGGTAAGAGATAGTCACTCGGTAAAAAGAAGCTTAATAGGGAAGAAGTAGAATAAGGACGGCAGGAAGAGAGGTAGTTTATATATATATAGTTTATTCGAGTATATAGTATCTTTCTACTTTGCTTCTTTATAGCGCGTAGTATATACCGCTTATATACGAATATAACTAGAACTTAGGATAATATATATATATAGATTAGTATAATAGTTCTATAGTTATAATTACCGTATTAGCTTAGTACTAGCAAAACGCGGAGGATATAGAGTTAGTTTCTAAGGCGTGATTAGTCTACGGTACCTATACGGTTAGGTTTAAAGTTAGACGAGATTATATATCGTATTTTATAACCTAATATTTATATATCTCTAGAATATAATACGTTAGCTAGGATTTTTTTTTAAATATATATATATATATATATAACGATTTTAATATTAATATAAGGCCTAAGGGGATAAGATTACTTCCCGTATTTAAAAGCGTGAATTTATTAGGTAGTAGAGGGGTAGGTTCTAAGAAATGTCTATTCTTATATTTTAGTAGGGTAACCGGCACTCGTGAAAAATAAATAGAGGGCTAGCAGGGAAGACGGTGTGGAGGGAGTAGGTCTAGGTCCGCTAGGGCGTATAGGTTAGAAATAGTAGTACGATACTAAAGGTCTATTAAGGTAGTAAAGGTCGATTAATATCTATTAAGGTGGTATAGGTTAATTAGGCCGTTTTAATTTATTAGAAAAAAATTAATAGATAAGTATCTTATATCTAGAGAGTGCTTAAGAAAAGGGGGTGAAATAAACTATCGTCTTTCTAAAAGGAAGTTAAAATAGAGAGAATCTTCTTAAGTATAAAGGAGACGAGGAAAGGCGTAAGATTATCTTATAGATAACGTTAGTCGCTATAAGCGTAAGGGACTTAGTTATATATATAGCTCGTGCTCCGAGTAATTTTATCTTTTTAGCCTAAGGAATTTAATAAACAAGACGGAATTAGACGAATATACGGATTTTTTTTTTTTTACATTTCCTTCTTTTATAGGGCCGTATATTCTATAATTAGGTGATTTTATTCTTCTTAAATAAACGGTTAGTATAAGATATAAATAGGAAATTTAAAACACTTAAAGTATAATATAAGATAATATTTAGACGTAGTAAGCGATTTACGGGTTTTTTTCTTAAAAAGATAAAAAGGATAATAAGTATATATATAATAAGCTAATAGTAGAAAAAAGGGCCGGTTTATATATCGTATTAGATAGGATAATATTAGTAGGTAGTTAATATTAGAAAAGGTAATTTATAGTTATTATTTCGCCTAGATTTATATTTTATATATTATATATTTATATATACACGTATTTATATCGCGAGTAATATATTTAGATAGGTATTCTTATAATAAGGAATATCTAGTAGATTATAAAAGGGGTATATAGAGATACGTAGATTACGATATAGGAGAAGAGAAAAGGCAAGGTTAGATTATAAAGAGGTGAGACTATTTTATCGACGGTAATAGGCTAGCATAAGAAGAAATAAACGCTAATTATATATAAGATATTATTAGAAGCCTTTATAGGTATCGATTAAATTATTTACTCGGCCCTTTTCTTATATTCTAGGAACTTCTACGGATTAGTATTATAAAGGCGGGGGTTTATTACGTATTATAAACTAGCAGCGATAAAGCTAAATTATATTATTAGTCTTAAAAACCTTTGCTAGAAAAGCTTAGGGTTACTTAAGTAAAAAATATAGTTCCGAGCGTAGTCGGTAAAGCGTTTTTTTATCGGAGACGAGGATTTAATAGCCCTTAGGGGTTCTTTTATCGCCACGAATAGTAATAAGTCCTAACTACTTAAGTATATAAATATTTACGCCTTTATACTTTATATATTAGATAAGTTAGAATAGAGTAAGGTAAAAAGAGAGCAGGGTATATAAAAGAATAGTCGTATCTTACTAATTTTTCCACGTATATCTATAATAGATAATATACCGTCTTATCTAGGGGGAAATCGTCCTAGATATATATACTAGAGTGCACGGAGAATAATTATAACCGCTAACTGCTCGGGGTTCTTTTTCGCGGGGAAAGTAGTAAACCCGGGAGCGTTATTAAGCGCCCGAGGAGTTTCTAATAACGCGGTAATAGTAAGCGCCTATATTAGGAGGAGGTTATATATAAGATTAAAGAGGAGGCTCCGGAGGAGGTCGTAGGCTCTAGCGTAATATTATCGGATACGTAAGTCTTTAAGCTATTTACTACTAATTAAACTTATAAAACCTTTTTTAATTAGCGGCGGTATAGTATAAAAGGGTATAAGGTAACCGAAGTCGATAATATAAGGAGCTAAGCTAGTAATCGTTTCCTACGCCTCGAGAGCCCGACGCTTTAGTATACCGGGAATAGCGCGGGCGATAAGAGAAGGTCCGTCGGGTCCGACGAGTTTAAAGAAACGCCTTACTATTAGACGACTAGAGTAGGTGCTAGGCGTTTATTAGATATAGCTAGCGGCGAGGGCAGCGTCGAGTGCGGTAGTCTACGTATTAGGGGGCAGATTCTTATTACGAGTATATTAGATAGCGCTACGAAGATAAGAGAACTAGGTAGAATACTTAGAGGTAAGGGAACGAGAGGCGGCGATTTTCGTAGAGAGGTATACCTCGTAGATCTAGAGTATATAGTCGCTACGTACTTTATATTCTATTATTTTAATATTACCGCAGGTAGTAGGACTATTATCGTTAAGAGGGCTAGTAAAGGCTTCGAGCTACTTAGCACGGTATTAGCGGGCTAGAGGGGGGGGGGGGGGGGGGGTAGAGATACGGAATAGTAAAGGGGTTTCGGCTTAACTGCTACTATTCGAGAAGGGCGGTAATACGCTAATTTCGCCGCGTATAGTTAGTATCGTTAGGCTAGTCGGTTTCGATAGCTTTAGATAACCGATTCTTTAAAAGGTTACGGAACTTAGAAGTGACGAACGCGACCGTTTATAAAACCTAGAGATCTCGGATTATAGTTACGGCGAAGTTTATAATATCCCGGGGGGAGGAAATAAGATCGCGCCTAAGGATACTAAACTTAATATCGTTATAGCGAGTGCTAGAGATATGGACGCTATAATAGAACTTAAGCGTAGGAAAGTATAGGAGCGGTAGTTATTTATTAGCTAAAATAGAGTAGAGGTAGCCGGTATTTATCGTACTAGGAGTCCGCTCGAAGTTAAGTACCGTTAGCGAAATAAAGGGCTATACCCCCTTTTTTAGGCTTTTTATTATAAGTATTAGGCTAAGGGTCCTAGTAGGTAATACCCTAAAGTCGCCGGTAAAATAAAAGTTTCCGAGGCGGTTAATAATAGCTACGGCCTTAGAGTCGGCAACGTTAAGCCCGGTATCGGGAGAGGTAAGGAAGCGCGAATCTATACTACGTATTACGAAGTCGAATATCCGGCCGTAAGTAAAAAGAATACTAGGGAAAACGTCGGGCTAGAAGTTACGGAGAGGCAATATATAGGAGGATTTATTATAAAGGAAGAAGTTAATTAGGTTAAGTATAGGCTTTAGGACGGTACCGAAGTTACGGTATTTAATAGCTAGCTCCGGGGTCTATACTATAACGACCTATTTTATGCGAAAGGCGTAAGACTAAAGTCTAATAGAGGCCTCGATCTGCTCCTTTTCGCGCGTAAACGGTATAGATACCTCGGGGTTTATTAGGTTAGCGCGGCCGCAGAGGGCGGCGAGGAGCCTCTTATACTTAGTATCGGTAGCTGCGCCGTATCTCGCCGCCTTAGCCGGCGGGAGGGTAAGCGTAGCGATGCCGATACCCTTCGCTACTAGGAGGTCTTCTAAGCGGCTATAGATAGAACGCTTAATATTAGAGTAGCCCTAAAAAAAGCCGAATAATATTACGTCTAGGTAACGCGCGCGATCGGCGTTACTACTACGGTTATCTTAGTATATATCTCGTAAGAAATAAGGTAGTGCTAGAGACGAGAAATTACTAAATCGGGGATAGAAGGCGAGCGGGTAGAAGGTAAAGTTAGTAAGGCGGCCGTAATGCTAGGCGACGAAGGTGCGGTCGGCTAGTAAGTATAAGCGTCTAACTTTAGGGGTATTAACGTCGCTAAAGGGGTGCGGCGGCGTGGAGTGGCGGGCGTCGGGTATCCCGCTTTGCTCTTACGGGGAATATTATATATCGGCAGCGAGGGTATAGGAGACGTAAGCGATTCCGGAAAAGTTATACCTAGCGTTAAGCCTGCTAAAGAGCATAAGGAGGCGGTTAGAAAAGGGATATAGGGCGGGGATAACGTTATCGCTATCGGGGTCCGGGGTAGCATAAGGGGAGGGGACGGGTTCTAGATTAATCTAGGTATTAGCACCGTAGTTATAAGCGTGAAAGGCGGGCTTGTTCTTTATTTAGAAAGCGTTATCGTAATAGTTATAGGCGAATATAGGCTAGGAGTCTATGAAAATTTACTAGAATATAACTTACTTCGCGAGGGATAAGGTTTACGAATAGGTTTCGTTAAGCCGCTAACTAGGCTTAATACCGGATCCGTAAAGCTCTAAGGTTTCGAATATACCTTTAATATATTCCGCGAGGTGGCTAGCGTAGTTAGTATATATTACCGTGCCGGCGGAGGTTACCTTAGATAGGTTTCGAGGCCTAGCGGCCGGGTTTACTTTATCGGAATCGTTAATCTTAAGTTCGACGAGGTATATAACGATAAATTAGGTTTCTCGTAAGCCCGCTATAGCGATACGGAATATGCGGTTAGTAAGGGTAAATAGTAGCAGTTTAATCGTATACTTAGAAGCGTAAGGCGCGGACTAACGCTATAAGGTAAAGGTAATATTATTAAAAAATCCGCCTTAGCGCGAGATAGTTTAAAGGGGAAGACTAATAATACTAATTATATCTATATAGAAGGTCGGATAGTAATTATCTTCGACGCTTGCGGGTTAGGACTAGCGACTATCCCGAGAATATCCGTAGTCGATAGTATAGCAGGTTTAGAAAAGAGAGAGGGCTTCGGCGGGATTAAAATTAGGAGAATTAGTAAGTTTTCGAAGTTAAGAGGCTAGTTTCGGATTAGCCTAAATTAGGTATAACGTAATAAAAATAGTTACCGGAAAATTTACGAGATCTAAAGGTATAATCGATCGTATACCCGCGCTAGATAAGGGTAGTTTCCTTATCTAGGGGGGCATATTTATCTTTAAATTCTAGCAAGTTATTAATATATCCTAGCTTAGTAGGAGATTAAGGCCGGTCTTCGTTATCGTCGTAGGAATAGTATTAGTTATTATAAAAATTATAGGTAGGGGGTATTTTAATATATGCTTCGAGTAAAGAAGTACGCGTGCCGTAGGTGTTAAGGGCGTATAAGGGAGGTAAGTAGGTAATAACTTATAGAGGGAGAGAGAGTAATTAACGGGCGAGTTAGACACGTTAATTATTTAGTCCTTTTATAAGAAAAACGGCAGGCTAGATATTTTTTTTTATTTTACTATATAGTATTTAGATTTAGTGCTTATATTATATTTATATTATAATTTTATTTAATATCGTAAGCGGCCTTATCACTAGGCCCTATTAACCCGCAGCATCGTATAAGGGTAAAGAAAATTTAGGGCCCCGTTATTATAGTCCCTTTATAAAGAATCCTTTATATTATCTACACTTATATATTCTCTATCGTATTTCCTCTAAGGCTATATAATAGTTATATAGATAATTAAAACTTATATTATTTTATTTTTCGTACGGAATAGGTAAGATAGAATAGAAGAATAATATTAGCGGTATAATTATAGTAAGATAATAAAAAGAGACGGTATATAGTATTATATTATATATAGGGAAATTAGGTGCTTTAACGAGGTAGTTTATAGAGACTCTACTATAAAAGTATATAGATTTAAATAGTAGTAGGGAGCGTAAATTATAATATCTCTTCGAGAAACTATTTCCGGGAATATAAAGCTTAATACTCGGGTAATATTATTAATATTATATTAGGATATTATAAAGGGTATAAGACGGTAGTTAAGTTTATAAGAAAAAAGTTATAATATTAATAAAATATAATAGGCGATATAAACTATACTTTTTTAATAAAGAATCTCTCTAAATATAGTTAGCGTGCCCTACTATTTCTATCGTCTGCCTTTAGCCCCTACGAAAATATTATGCCGGCAGACCGCGAGGAACGGTTTAACTTATTCCTTAGCGTTATATTTTACGGTCTACTAGCGGTATAATCGTTTATCCTTATAGTAGGCAGAGCAGGGCTTACTTACTATATAGACCGCGTAGGGTAGCTTATCTAACCCGGCTTTAAGGGTATTTTACTAGTAGCCGGCGGGGTATTAGTAAGTTAAGGATAGCGGACGGACGGGACGGTATTACCCTTAAGGGTAGTATTAGGGGAATTAGCTTTAGTACGAGGAAGGGGTAACGGAGGAAGTAAGCTATCGGAATTATAACGTATATTTCCGTCATCTTTGCTAGCGGTGCCTCGTTCTTAGTACGTATCGTCGTAGGAATATATAGGACTCGAGGGGAGAGAGATATTTTCGTCGGGGGGAGGCTTAGAACGTAGTTAGCTACTTACTTTAAATAGCTACGTTACGGTTAGGGGAGCCCGTTTTCGCGAAGGCGGTGGTAAGGTTAAGGGGGGGGTTAAATCCTAAGTAGCGGTAATAAATAAAGGTGCGTTTAGGCGTTAGGTTTCGATATTTTCGGCGTTAGGATTACTACCGCTATCGGTTTTAAGAACTTAGTATAATAAGTAGGTAATATATTATTATAGCGAAAGTTACTATATAAAGAGGGCGGCGAGGGTCTTAGGGAACTCGGCTAACTTAAGGATACGATAAAGGCGTTTATCCCGGGCAATAAAGGGGAGCCTTAACGCGTAGGTACAGAGGTCCTAGGCGAGATTAAACGTTTCGGTTCCGCCGCTATTATAGGGACTAGTATCGGTATCTACGGCTAGTAACTAGGTAAGGCGAAAGTCGGGACCGATATATTAGCGAACGATATCTAGCAGACCGTACCAGAACTAATCGCTAAATCGGGCGGCGTAGTCGTCGGTATCGATTCCCTCTTTAGGGAGCGTAAGGTAGTTAATTTAATATAGCTACTTTAATACCTTAAGATTACGGATCGTAAAGTCGAGTAACTTATACTAAAGAATAATCGCTAGGCGCTTATTAATAAGTTTAGTATTAAAACGTAGTAGGAATAAAACGGGTCTCTATTTAGCTTCGTTAAGGCGTTCGGTATTAAAGGATAGGAGGGCGGGGAGGAGGTCTCTATAAAGGGATAGCTTCTAATTATCGCGTTAGTCGAAGATAATAGTAGGCGTGTTATTTAGCTAGCTTATTATATATTTTATTACTTAACGGAGTACCTTATATTTTATTGAGGATAAGTTTATAGTCTAAGTAAGGTCGAGGATCTTAACGTATCCTTTTATAAGCTTATAGTAAATATATTCGTACTCGTCGTTAGTAAATTAGATAAGTAGGGAACCGTTACGTTCCGCGGTTAAGCTACCCGATTTAGCGTTTTTTTAGGGTAAGAAAAGGAGCTTTTCGATCTTAGTAAGCGGATTATCGTCGCGAAGGGCGGCTGCGAGTTTATGCTAGTTATTAGGTATCACGCGATAGTAGGCGGTAGGGTAAAGGTGTCGGAGGTTATGCGTAACGTAATAAAAGGTAGCAAACTAGAACTATAGCAAATAATAATATTAGAGATAAGGTATAGCGGTCGGGGGGGGTGGCGAATTTTAGGAACTCTAAGGCGTATTATCGAATCCTATATAATAATTCTAAAGGTACCTTTACTTAGGGCGGTAAAGCACTAGGCGGTAATATGATTTTTCTAGACGGGGTTACGCTATATAGTAGCGAGTCGTTATAGCGGGAAGCCTAGTTAGCCTTTTAGGAAGAGGCAGCGTCCTATTTCGGTTTCGATATTATAAGCGGTGCCTTAGAACCTTTTAGGATCTTAGGAGGCCGCCTCTATTACCTATACCTAGATATCGCTATAGTTATCGTTCTTTAAGAGAGTTTGCTAATTAAAACGTAATATTAAGTCGATATTCCCTAGTATAGAATCTATATTATTATTAGCGTAAGGTTACGAGATTAATAGGGTACGAGGCTTAGACTTTTATTATAAAGCTAGCAGGGCTACTATAAGTTAGCCTCCTCTCCGTTATACTCTTAATTATACCTTTTTAGCGCTTCGATCTAGTGCTAGCTAGATAATACCTTAACCGGTATTTCTAAAAGCTAATCGAGCAAATTATAAATAGTTTTAACGTTACGTAGTTCGGTATTAATATTCTTACTTTATAGGAAGCGCCGGGACTCGTTAAGAGAGAAAAGGATGGTAATATAGTTTTTAACCGTATTTCGTCGTAGGGCTCCTTAATAAAACGCTTCGTAGAGTTAGTTAATATGCTTCTTATCGAGTATTCTATTTTTCGAGATCGTCTAATCTATCTTTAGAACTTTTATAGGGATTTTAGCTATAAGTATATAGTATTTTTTAGCGTCCTAAAATATACTCGTAGTATTATTAAAATATTTATCTTAAGTAGCGAGGGATTAGGTTATTTCTTCGTACGGTTAGTTATTAGATTATCGATTTCGGTATCGCTTGCTAGGTTAGTGCCCGGGGGAGGAAGCTTTGCGGCGAGATATAGTAATTAAGTTACTTAAGCGTTATTATAATATTATAGGTTCTTAGGATATATTTAAGAGCTTAAGGTTAATAGAAAGAATATAAGTAGCTTAGGACGTTATATCTTTTATAAGGTAGTACGGTAGTATTAAACTTAGGGGATAATATAGGTATACTATTATATATTTAGTTTTTTTTTATAATCCCTACCCTTTATCTTTTAGCTATAACCTAAACTATATAAGATAAAATAACTAATATTAGTATATACTTATATATATTAGGGTATCGTAAACATTATACTAAAAATACCTTATAAACTCTGCCTATTATATAAGACTTATAAGTTATATAGTTTATTTGTAACAGATCCTTATAAAGGTACTACTATTTCCTACTCTTATTATTCCTTAGTTCTATTTCCCGTATATATATACGATAGGAATAGCTATAGATAGCTATATAAATAAACGTACGGAGAGGTAAGAGTGGGACGAATATACCTAGGTAAAAGGGCGCTACGAATCTCGAGTATTAAGAGGCCGTCTAATAACTTATATTATAGAGCTAGACTAGTAGAAGAAACGTATTAATTAGTAGGTTAGGGAGTAAAATAGGACGATAATTATATATAAAAGGAGGGAGGGAGATCGTTTAGGTTACGAGAGTGCTAGATAGTATCTTTTAGTATTTTTTAATATAGAATATCGGGCTTATAATAGTTAGAAATCCTTATTAGATAGGTTATAAGGGAGCGGTTCTGCGTTAAAATACTATCTTTTAATAATAGGCAGTGCTCTCCACGTCGCTATTCACACTCGACTAGATATCGCGTATACGGTTAGCAAGCTTACGAGGTTACGCTTAAACTTAGGGCCGCGTTATTTCTATAAAATTAAGCGTTGCCTAGCCTATCTTCTCGATACGGCTAACTACGCCCTCTCCTTCGGTCCTAGAACTTATACGGCTATCTGCTTATTAGATTCTTCCTACGCTAATTGTCCGGATACTCGCAAATTATCTTAGGGTTACTGTTTCTAACTTTAGGATAGTGGTACTTTTAATTAGAAGGCTATAAAGCAAATAACCGTTATAACCTCCTCCACGGAAAGGGAACTCCTAGCCTTTTCTAAGGACGCTAAGGAATAACGGGCCCTATCCCGCTTAATTAAAGAACTCGGCATCTAAATAACGGGCATCTCGATACTTTACTATAATAATTAGCGTACGATTATACTCCTAACTAAACCTCCCGCGAAAACTTTAAATAAACCTCCGATATATCGATATTTATAATTACTAGTTACGATAAGAGGTATAGGATAAACGTATCGAAATCCGCTAGATCGCCTCCGTAGATAACCTTGCGGATAGCTTTATAAAAGCCTTGCTTGCCGAGGCTTTGCTTCTTTTCCGCGAGCGTATTAGGGTTTTACCTCTACCTTGCTAACTTCCTTCTCTTTTCTTCTATTTCTTTCCTTTATTATAAACTCTTTCTTTCCTATATTTTTTACTATATTTCTTTACGTTATGCTTTTTGCTTTAAGGAAACTATAGTAAATTACTATAATATTAAGGATATATACGATTATTTCCCCTTTCCTTTCCCCTTTTTCTTATCTCCTTATGCCCTTATGCTATCTATATATAAGGGAATATACTAAGGCTACCGACTTAACGAGCTAGGTTAAGGCTAGCACGACGTAAAACCGCCTACGAATTCGCAATAATACTATCGGAACTCGAGCCTCCTAACGACGAACTAGTCGGGTAATTATAGGGGCGCTCTATAATAATATAGTTAATATAATAACCGCCGAAAACGCCCGGGACCTTAATATAATAGTATATAGTAAGCGGAAGAGTCGGGTCCTCGCATTTAGCGTAAGAACGAACGATCTCGCCTTAGCTTACTATAAGAATTCCCTATAGCTAGTTAGGGAAGCGTAAGAGCGACGTAATCTAACGCTAATAAGTAGTATAGGCGGGATTATACGCGATCGAGATAATCGGGTTCCTAAGCGGCGGCATAGCCGCCACGCGCGCTTCCGCGTCCTAATAATAGTTATTCCTATTCCTTTCTTACTTTACTAAGTTTACTTATATCGGTAGTAAGATACTAAAGTCTCCTAGACAACTTAGGGTCTCTTATTCTAAGAGTGTAAAATATCTTTCGATCGTTTCCCTTACGAACGGTAATAGCGCCGAACGGCGATCTTAGGAACTTAATAACCTCGTTACCCGGCTCGAGATAGTATACCTCTATTATAATATTTCCTCGGAATATAGGAATAACGAACTATACGGTAAAGGCTAAAAGAAAAACGATTTTTCGGGTTTAAAATAACAGGGCAGATAAAGTTAAAGATAGCAGAATTTTCCTACGCGCGCCGAATTTTTCGTTTCTATTTATAAGCGGGCTCCGGTTTACTAATTTATAATACTATTATTTCCTTTCTATCTTTTAAAGTTATAATACTTTCCTTTTAGACGCTTTTCCTATATTTTTCTATAATTTATCGTTTACGCTAAAGACTATCTATAACGCTCCCTAGAACGCCTACTTTATATATACTTCGGTACCTTCTCACGTGCGTCCTCAGCTGACTAATTAGCTTTCGAGATCACCGCACCTATTATCGATAATCTAACTAATAAGGTTACCGGATTACTAGCCGATAGTATATACTATCGGTACGTACCCTCTTTCGAAATGTTCGATTTTTACTATAGTAATATAAGGTAGGCATAGGCTATCGGGTAGGTGCACTAATATATATATTATATATATGTGCTAGGTTTAGGCTAGGATAGCTAGGCTAGGTTATATGCGAGGTCGGGCGGGGCTGGTCACGTGGACCCCTCTTAATATTTACACTTCTACGGCTATTTTTTCCTTCCTCTATTCTTAGGCTTTAGTATGTTTTTTCCGAGGCTTTTCTGCTTCTTTTTTAGCACTAATAGTTTCTTCCTTTCCGGGCCTATTTTTCTTAGCCCCGGAGGGGGTATATTAGGGGTAGGGAAGTGAGTACGGGGGCGTACGATATATAGAGGCATAGTTTACCGTAAAGGTTAGACTTAGACCGTATACCTTTAGAGGGTTAGACGATTCCCCTTTATATATTAACCCCTAGTCCTAGTACTTCTAGTCCTGCATTTCCCCCCTAGTTTTAGGTAGGCCGGCCTTATGCCGAGGTACTTATACCTAGAAGCTATTAGCTAATATAATATATATATATATATATATTTATATATATTGCCTAGTAAGTAAGTAATATTAAGAGAGGTGCTCTATCTTACTAATAACTCTATTACGGTAATACGATATATAGCTTTAGTAGCACTCTTAAATTAAACCGTTAAGCTATATAAACGGGCTAACTAGTCTTAAGCCGTAGCCGGTCGAGGCATAAACTATAGGGTAGTTAAACTATAGGAGTAATCTAATTAGGTAGCTAATAAAGAAAGGCGTCGTAATCCTAGGTTTTTATTAGTCGACGGAAGAAAGCACGTAAGTAAGTACTAAAGTCTATTTAAAGTAATAAAGCTATAAAGAGGGTATATAGAATTAAGGGTTAAGGATAGAAATATTAGAAAAATAGCAGAGGAGGTGTCTAGGGGTAAGAAAACGTAACTTTTAGATATTAGCAAAGGAATAAAGGCGGCGTAGATTAGTAATTCGAAGCGTAAACGTATAAATTTAGGAGATTCGTCGCGCCGCGTGAAAAAATCCTCCCTTATTAACTTAACTTTATTTATCGTTATTATAGAGGCGTAGAATCTTCGTTTTTTTTCTTCGCGATTAGGATTCTCGTATTCTTCTGCGTACCGAGGGTTATCGAGATTTATCGCGCCGCTTAAAAAAATCGTCCCTTCGTTAACTTCTTTCTATTTATCGTAAGAAACGGCTAGAATCTTCGTTTTTTTCTAGCGCTCGCCCTTTACGTATCTTACGTTATCCTAAAGGTTATCGTTATATCTATATTACGAGATATCTTTATTAGAGACTCGTAAGGTTATCGATTTTCCCGGATCCCTATTTAGGCCGATTAGAAAGCGTGTTTAGAATAGCAATCTTTACTATACGTTATAAACAGTATCGGGGAATTCTAACAAGATACTTAAGTAGTATACTACTAATATAAGTATTTTAAGCTATAGTTTAGGGAAAAGCGATAAATAATAAGATAAAATAAGATAACGAGGAGAGGGTTATAGCTAAAAAGTCGAAGAGAGCCGTAACTATTTGCCTAGCTCTTAATAACCCGGATATTACGGATTAGAGACGAATCGCTCGCCTTCTTAGGATATCTAACTAGATATAAGGGATTATAGTAGCTAGTCGTAGAGACGTGGTTAATCTATACGGGGAATATAAGGATAAGAGCGTGCCCCGGCTATTTTACGAATATATTAAGGTTACCGGGGCCTTTAGAGATCGATATGCTAATTATATCGTTATAAGAAATCTATGCTATAAGAGCGTGTCGGAGTCCTCCGGTTCCTTAGAAGGGAACGGTTTCGATATCTATTCGGAGGCTTAAAGGCACTAAACGCGTCCCGGCAGGATATGTAATAGATAGCTAAGGTTATAACGGCGCGCAGGGAGGGGTATAGAAAATAAATATTAATAGAATATAGTAATAAAGGAAATTACTAAAAATAAAGAGTCTTAAATAGTAAAGGCATACTATAATAGCTCTTATAAGGAGACTATTACTATAATAAGGTAACGAAGAAGTAAAATATATATATATAAGTGTGATAATAAGGAGGCTAAGCTTAGGCTACGTAGCTACGGGGGAAGAAGAAGGGGCCCGCTAGCTAGGTTATATAAGTGCCTGCTAGGTGGCTGCTTATATATATACTATCTATAGGTATTTATCGGGTATGCTAGATAGCGCGGATAAAAGGAATACTAAAATATAAACTCGATAGATAAATAGAACTATATTCCGTTTACCTACCTAGGTCGGGCTAATCCCTAGTATATATACCTTCTAGGTATAGGTATCTTAGTATAAGGCCGGCGCACCTAAAATAAGAGGGGAAATATAGGAGTGGAGGTACTAGGAATAGGGGTCGATATATAAAGGAGAATCGTCTAACCCTCCGGAGGCATATAGTCTGACCCTTGCAGTAAACTATGCTTTTATATATCGTATATACGCCCTTAGTACCCTTTCTACTACCCCTAATATATACCCTCCGGGGATAGGGAAAACTAGACCCGGAAAAGGAGAAACTATTAGTGCTAAAAAAGAGGCAGAAAGCCGAGGAAAAAACACTAAAGCTATAAGAGAGAGGGAAGAAAAATAATATAATATTAAAAAAAAAACTTGAAAAATCAAATAGCAGGTACGTACCGGTAGTACGTACTGCCGGTGTAGTAATCTAGTAAGCTTATTAGTTAGACTATCGGTAATAGGTCCGCTAGTCTCGAAAGCTAATTAGTCGGTCTAGGTTAAATATAAGAAAGTACCGAAGTATATTCTAAGTAGGTAGTCTAAAGAGTTATTATATAGATTCTTTTAGCGTAGATAGAGAACGGTAGAAAAATATAAGAAAAGCGTCTAGAAGGAAAAAATCGTAACTTTAAAAGTTAGAGAAGGAATAAAAGCGTAAGAAATTAGTAATTTAAGGTATAAACGTATAAAAATTAAGATATTCGTCGTGCCGCGTAGGGAATCCTCTCTCGTTAAGTTTACTTTATTTACCGTTATAGAGACGTTAAAGTCTTCGTTTCTTTTCTCGCGGTGGCGATTTACGTTTTTTTCTAAATCCCGCGAGGTATCGAGATTCGTTATATAGCCCGAAAAACACTCCCGTCGTTAACTTTACTCTATTTATCGTAAGGAGAGGGTAAAATCTTCGGTTTTCCGTTCTCGCGGCCGCCCTTTAGGTATTCTTCTATATCCTAAGGGTTATCCTTTCCTCGAGATCGTAAGATATCTGCGTAGCAGACTCCTACGGATATAGATTTCCCGGGATCGCTATTTAGGAGGATTAAGAAGACCGTTAGGGAGGAGGAGATTTTCTATAGCCTAGAAACGATATCAGCAGACTCTGCTACGAGGCTTAAGTATTATACGATAAATATAAGTCTATTAAATAATTATTCGGGGAAAGTAAGAGATACTAAGAAAAAATAGGATAGCGAGGAGAGGGTAATAGCCTTACCTGCGAAGAGGAACTTAAGTATTACTATACCTCTTAATAACCGGAATAATATAAATAAGAGA
Source organism: Ophiocordyceps camponoti-saundersi (nom. inval.) (assembly GCA_003339415.1). NCBI lineage: Eukaryota > Fungi > Ascomycota > Sordariomycetes > Hypocreales > Ophiocordycipitaceae > Ophiocordyceps > Ophiocordyceps camponoti-saundersi. The sequence goes on from PDHQ01000460.1 coordinate 15,031, forward strand.
TATATTACTAATATTCTTAAGATACCTAACTAGATATAGGGGATTATAGTAGCTAGTTATAGAGAGGTAGTTAGACGATACCGCGGATATAGTAATAAAAGCGTGCACTAAGCGTTTATAAACTATATTAGGGTTACGGGGGAGTTTAGGGATCGATATACTAATTATATCGTTATAGGAACTCTATACGTTAGGAACGAGGGTAAATCGCCGGATTACCTAAAAAGAACCGTTTAGACATTAAATAGGGGCTTAGAGCAGCTAGCCGCGTCCTAGCGGAATATATTATAAGTACCTAAGGTTATAAGGTAGCGAAAGGGGGAGTATATTAAAAGAATATAGATAGTAGGTTATAATAAGAAAAGTACCTAAAAGGGAATCTTCTAAGAATCTTAAAAGTATATTATTTATAGGTATTAAATAAGCCGGGTAAGGACGCGTTTTATTACTAAATTACCGCGCACGATACTTTTAGATCGCGTTATAAGGTATATGCTAAAAATCTCTCTAAGAGTTCGGCTCTTTATACGCTAGGTCTCTAAGTAAGTAGAGGAGATAGTTAGGGTATTAAGATAATATTTCGAGTATTATTATTTAGCGTTTCGATCGGTATATAGAAGCTATACGTTTAACTAGCGAGGAGGCTTATTATACGGTTAGCAGAACTCGGTTATATTCGTTAGCCTATTTAACTATTTAGTAAAGCGCGTTTCCTTTCGATTACGGGCGCGCTATATCTCTGCCTTTATAAGGAGTTATATTCGGTATTAGAAGACGAGGCGTTATAAACCTATTTATCGACGGCGATTATTATAGGTCCTTTATCGCTTATTATATAGCGGTCTAGAGGGGAATCTATTATACAACCTACCCTATAAGCATCCCTCTTACTTAGTTAGCGCTGCCAGCCCTCTTTAAGGGCCTAGTCTAGCAATATAAACCTAGCAGAGTTATTATCCTAGTTATAGTATTAGGAATATTAACACCTTTATTAGTGCTACCGTTACCTTATAATAAAATCGTAGCGATAGTACGTACCTTAATCGTCGTTATCGTGTAAGTATAATATACCTAGAAAGTGTTACGTATACGTAAATTAGAAGGTGCTTCCTTTATAGCTTAAAAGTAGGTGTTAGTCTTATAAGTAATAACTAAAAATCCTAAAGAGGAAACGATCGCTATAAAGTAGTTTAGGGTATATAGCTAAGCGGTGAGATTATAGCGTTATTATTTATACTCGCTACTTATAAAGACTATACCGTTCTCTACTACGTTTTTAGATAAGACTTAAGATATTATATTATTTCTATATGCTTCTACTCGTAGTATTCTATTAACGCGCGGGTGTTATAATCTTAAGTTTTAATTAGTTAGTGGAGAAAAGCACGTAGGTAGGTAGCGAAGTCTATCTAAAGTAATATAGCTATAAAAATAGTATATAGAATCGGGCGTAAAAGATAAGAATACTCGCAAAATAGTAGAGGAGGTGTCTAGAGGGAAAAGATCGTAACTTATAGATATAATAGGGGAATAAACACGTAATAACTTAGTAATTAAAGCCGTATATATATAAAATATAGAAATTAGTCGTGCGGCGTGGAAAAAAATCCTCTCTCTGTTAAGTTTACTTTATTTATTATTAGAAACGGGTAGCATTTAGTATTTTTCCCCTCGCGCACGCTTTTTAAGTATTTTACGATTTCTCAAGGGTTATTATTATATCGAGATCGCGAAATATCGTTATCTAAAACTTATATAGCGGTAAATTTCCTAGGATCCCCGTTCGGGTAGATTACGAAGAGCGTATATAACGAGAAGCTTTACTATACGCTAGGAACGATATCGGCAGATTCCGCTAAAAAACTTAAGTGCTATACGATAAACGTAAATCTAGGAGAAATTCGTTTCGGAAAAGCGGGAAATAATAAGGTAAAATAGGACTAGGAGAGCTAGGTAGTAGCTATGCCGCCGAAAAGAAATATAACTCTTACGGTAGTTATTAATAACCCGAATAATACGGATTAGATATATATTACTCGCCTCTTTAGGTAGTGCGACTAGATATAAGGTATTATAATAGCTAGTTATAGGGAGGTAGTTAATTAATACCGCTATTATCGTAATAATAAGGTGCCCCGGGCGTTCTGCGACTATATTATTATATACGGGGCGTTTAGGAACTAATACGCTAATTATATCGTTATAGGGAATTCTTATAATAGGAGCGGGTTTTCCGAATCGTTAGACGGAACCGTGGCGAACTTTATCGAGACGGCTAGAGCTAATAAGCACGTCCCGGGACGGAGTATAGTGCGTTACTAAGGTTATAAGGTAACGTAAGCGAGAGTATAGAAAGGAAATATAAATAGCGAACGGTAATATAGAGAATCGCTAAAGGGGAATTATCTAAGAGTCGTAGGGGCGTATTATTTAAGCGTCTTAAGATAAAGATACCTCTATATATCGGGCGCTTAGAGTACCCTGCTTATTAATCGCGCCCGCCTCCGGAAATATAACTATAAGGTTAAGATAGGTAACTTAGACGTTTAGCTTCTCGCTCTCTTCCCGCACGCTAATAGTCTTAATCGCACGCCCCGCTACCTTGCGCGCCTTAAGTAGCTCGCTTACGTATATCTAGAAGGATATATACGTAATAGATAGCGCCGATAACTAAGCCTGGCCGAGGAGTAGCTGCTCGTAGTCGCTCGCTGTCTACGGGGCGTATACGTTAAGCGTAATCGTCCTATAAACCTTAACCGAAGCCTTCTTCTTCTTTTTCGTTACGCTAGCCGTTTGCCGCTAAAGCCGGGCTCCTCGTCGGAGCTAAGTTTAGAGTAGGATAAGTAAAGCGGGTAGGTAGCCTATAAGATTTTCTTAGGTGCCCCGAGACCGCCGCCGCTAATTTAAAGTTCGGCGTTATTCTACTCTCTTTCTATATCGCTCGTATTCTCCGTCGCTTAGTCGTCGCTTTTTTGCAATTTTAAGATAACGTTATCTATATCTATATCGCTATCGATAAGAGCAGCACCTCCGTTATCCTTATCCGAGTACGGATAAGCTATATCGCTATCTTTATCTTAAAAAGTAACTAGTTAAGGCTAAGGCTAAACTTCCGCTTCTACGCGTTAACGTTAAGCACTTTATATTTAACGATATCCCGCGCTTTATATAATTTAGTCGCGTCCTTAACCGGATTATTAGCCGTCTAATTACTACGATATAGGCCGCTAACGTTAGCCGAGTTATTAATAACGATAAATACGCTATACTCTTTAACCTTACGGACGTTACTAGCTACGAGGTAACCGTTACTAAACTTAATAGTTACGCGCTATAGGTATCCGCTATTATTACTTATAGGATATATATTAGCGTATAGTTATAGAACGTAATATAATAGAGGGAAGGCTAGCTTTAAAGTTTTATAATAGTAGCACCTAGACTACTTCTTTAAGTAAACTATTTCGCTTAGCTTTTTTAAACGCCGGCTTTTTATTAGAAGAAAGAGATAATTTATTTTTTAACGATTTTTTAATACGGATAGTCGGAATATCTTCGACCTTAATACTTAGGAGCGTGACGTTACGGAGGCGACCTAACTAGTTATTAGTTATTTTAAAAGGCGGAAGGGGCTAGTTTTTAAATAAAGCTTATAGTTAGTAAGTATATAATATAAAAAGGAAGGGAGATAAGGAGAATAAGAAGTATAGCTTATAAATATAGGTTTAGATTATTTTTTAACCCTAGTATTTATTGTCTTTATATTAGGTTTAGTATTATTCTCTTTAGGCTTAATATTAGTTTTAGAGTTTCTTTTATAGTATTTAGCTTTTATTTTAATATTCGGATATACGGAATAGAAAGGTTAATAGAGTAACGATTTATTAGATATAGTTAGGTTTTATAAGACTATGCTATTATCGCGGTTATACGTCTTTAGAGAATAGCGACGGGGACGAGAAGGCGCTATAAGGAGAAAGTCGGAAAATTTAGTAAAGAATTTTTTAGGGGGTATAGGAATACTTAGTTAGTTAATATAATATAAATATTATAGTAGCTGCGTTTACTAAACGTTATTACGGAAGGGAGACGTTAAGTAAATAATAGTATTAGTATTATAAATAAAGATTCTAGGCTACGGAGAAGGAGGGAAAAGAGAAAAACCGTAGTAGGCGAAATCCTAGTAAAATAGTTAGGGGCACGTGCTAGTAAAGGCTAGGGGGCAGGTAGAAATCCTAATAGGGATAGGATAGTAATTCTTAGTTTCTATTAGTATTATTCTAAGTAATTTTATAATAAGGTAAATAACTAATATAATATTTAGGTATTTGCGTACCGAACCCGCCTTACGGACTTAGATATTAATAAGAGGGACGGGGGAAATAGGAATAGGCACGGGAGCGAGGCGCTTCGCTATATATTCTAGCGAAACGAAGATTATAAGGGAAACGGGCATCTGCTCCTATATTATAACGGGTATAAGTATAGGGAGTAGTATAATTAACCTAAACCTAACTACTAATAGTAAAAGATACTCCTACGTTCCGTCTTACTCGTAAAGCTTTCGGGACTATTAAGGGAAATTATAATAGTCCTAGGCTTTTCCTAAAACCGAGTAGTATAATTAGGAGGGAGTATATATCTAAAGTCGTTAAACGCCCCCGAGTTTCGGTATTCGGCTATCTTACCGGGGTAAGTAGCTAGAAGGGTTCGCAAGAGGCCTTGCCGCTAGGTTAAAAAGTTCGAGCGGTATTCTATAGGGTAGTCGATCCTTTACTACGAGTCCTATTAGCCTCTAAGTAAGGGGAAGGGTTTAACTAATCTTAAAAATAAAGGATCTACGAATATAGTTAGATTATTATAGCACGTAATTCCTATAGTATATTCGTAGTAGTCGAAGTTGCTAAAAGAGAGGCTATAGTCGTAGTCTAGTCTATACCGGGATCCGGGTCTAATTAGTAGTAATATATCTCTAGTATAGGTTTTATTAATAGCCGAAGAGTCTAGCTATAAGCTCTAAATATACGTAGTAGGGGAGGATCGTATTATAGAATAAAGTCTTTTACGTCGTATACGGGCACGTAAGAGTATATATATATATAAGGAGAAAGGATAAAGAAAAAGAAAAACTCGTAGGTGAAATCGTAGTAAAATATATATATAAGGGGATATGCTAGTAAAGATACGAGGGGATTATAAAATCGTAGTAAGGACGAATCGTGATTCCTAGTTATTTCGCTAAGTATTATTTATATTTAATTTTACTTTACGAGAAGGTATATCGAGTTTTACGGGAAGTAAGCGTATATAGCTAAGTAAGCGGCTTATGCCGGATATTATAGGGAGTATAGGCCCGATAATAGTATACGGCTAACGTTAGTAAAGTATATAAGACCGCGAGTAAGAAGGTTCGAGGGGTTTATTTTTAGAAATATTTATTAAAAAATGCGATTATATACCTAAGCGGGAGTATAACTAAAGTTTATATAGGAAAGAATAACGAATTAAAAGTATATTTAAATATATATATTAAAGAAAAGAAAGGAAGGATATATTACGCGTTTAGCGAGTATAGGGTAGGAGAAGTAAGTAGAGATAAGTGTTATTTATTTATAGTAGCTTATAAAGGCGAGCGCCGGTAAGCCTAGTTAGAGTTTAATTTAGCACGTACGGGGCAGGTTAGACCTATCGTCGATATTATCCTTATATACTCTTATTTTCTAAGAGCTGCAATTTAATTCTTTTACTAAATTATCTAACTTTTCTTTTTTCTATTATATATATACGTAGGGAAAAAAAATATAAAAGGCTGCAAAGAGATAACTTTAGTATAGTGAGGGAACTAACAAATTAAGAAAGAAATAATAACTACGTTAAAGGAGGAGGGCGGTTATACTTATTTTAACCTAAAATAATAATCTATATAGAATAAGGGGGGGGTCGTGCTAAATAATGCTAGTAGCCGTACGAGTCGTATCTTTAATAGCAGGGCGTTAAGAATGCCGAAATATATATTATAAAACCCTATATAATTTCTTTAATACTTTTTTTTGTAGGTATAAATACGGAAATATATATATATATTATAGATAGATACTTTAGCGGCGGTGGCAGAGACGATAAAGAAAGATATACGTTAGCCTTACTTAGGGTAGAATGAAGGGCATAGAAACGGTTAAATTAAATAGTTCCGGAACCCTTTTTTTCCTTTTAAAGTTTATAACGACGGGAACATAAAAGGCGGTTAAGATAGGATAGGAATTATCACGATACTAGATATATAGCATAGATTAGTTTCCGTCGAGGGAGGAAGGAATTAACTAATAATTAGTCCTTAACCTTATTTTTATAGCTATCCTAAAAGTTATAAATCGTAAGTCAAGTCTTAAAAAGAACTTATAGCAAAACTCTACTAAACGGAATTATAACCTTATTTTAAATACTAGAATTTAATACTATAAATTACTAATTTATACATTTCTTTTATAATTTTCTATTTTCGGTGAAATAGTTCCCTCCTTCTTTTCCCTTATTCCTCTTATCTTTATATAGAAATCCGACTTCTTATCGCTTTCTCTATAGAGAATTACTATCTAACTTATCCCTAAAAAGCTAGAGATTACCCCTTATATTATCTAAAGGCTATAGTTAAATAAGAAGTTACGCCTTTAAGGTATCTACTATACTCGCTAGGGGTGTCCTTCTTCCCGCGCCAAACTATAATATCGGATTCCGGGATTACTATAGTATTATCTTAGGTTAGTTATTATAAGCCGATATATATATATATATATATATACTAGAGTTTAGTTTATTATAAAGGAGGAAAGGAGTAAGCGCGTTAGTAAAGGAAGAATATATAGGGAGCAAGCGCAGAGTTATATAAGGGGGGGGGAGTTCTTAGATAACGGTAGTTTTTAGAGATAAGAGTGAGGCTTTAGCTATAGTCGATTTTGCGAGGCAGAAGTTATCTAATAGAGGGCAGTTCGACGGCGGTAATAGTAATACCTAAGGAAGGCAGGCGCTATACGAATATAAAATACTAATAGAGGCTTACGCTAAGATAGATTAAATAGTTATTAGTACTTTTTTATCTCCTAATACCCTATATAGATAAGGGTAATAAAAGGCGCCTAAGATAGGATAGCGGTTATTATAAAGTATATAGTGCTATTTAGTTTCCCTCGAGAAAGGAAAAATTAGGCTAGTTATTAGCCCTAAAGCTTATCTTTATAGTGTTCCTAAAAGTCGTATATTATAAGTCGAGTGTTAGAGAGGGCTTATAAGTAAAACTCTACTAAACGGAATTAGAGATTTACTTCGAACCTTAGACTTTTATATAGCGAGTAAGTAAGTTAACCGTTATTATAAAGTTTTAAAAGTTCGGTTAGATAGTTCCTATACCTTTATCTCTCCCCTTCCTATCTTTATATAGAAAATAAATATATTATCGCTTTTATAATAGAGGATGCTAATAGAGCTTATTACCGTATATAGTATAGCTATATATCCT
>PDHQ01000461.1:0-22417 GCA_003339415.1 Ophiocordyceps camponoti-saundersi (nom. inval.)
ATAATAATAATAATAATAATAATAATAATAATAATAATAATAATAATAATAATAATAATAATAATAATAATAATAATAATAATAATAATAATAATAATAATAATAATAATAATAATAATAATAATAAAAGTAAAAAGAAAAGGAAAGAAATAAGAAGCTTAGGCGCGGGGTAATTTATAAGTAAGGTGCTAAGTTACTAATTTACCTTACTAAATAAAGTATATATTTACCCCTCTTATAAGTAATATATTAATATATACTAACCCCTTTTATAGATATAAGAGGTATATACCTCCTAGGTATAAATACCCCCCCCCCCCCCTTTTAAAAATTTTTTTTTCCCTCCCTTTTTTATAATTACCTTAATTTTTCTTATTTATTTTTCGCGAATAACTTAGCGAAAGTTTACTAAGTATCGCGTTTTTTATTTAATATATTATATTACGTTTATTCTTCGTTTCTCTAATCCTTAGATTAAAAAGAGAATATTATTAAAAGATTATAATACCCCTAAGGTTAAGAATTACGCCGCCCTAGAGGTATTATAATATAAAGACTATAATAACCTAGCGGAATTATAAATATTACGGTATAGGAACGCTTAGTATTATAAGAAGGAGATAACTTTTACCGGCTACGGGGGTTTATTAATTAATAAGGGAGATTCCCCCTTACGCGGCCGGTATTTACTAGGGGTCTTTAAAATAAGAGGCCCCGGTAATATCCTTATAGCTAGCTTATATTATATTTAGGGAGGTTATTTACTAATCTTATAATCTAAAAGCGACTAAGCTATAAAACTAGCTTATAGTAACAGCCGATAATATATAGTATTAGGCTTTATATTAGTAACGATATATAGCGTTAAGTTTACTACCTAAACCTTATCTATTATTTATAAAATATAGATAATAAGAAGACGCGATATATAGCTTAACGTATACTATTTTAGGAAATTATACTAGAATTATTAAAAAATATATTAGATATCGGTATAATATTAACTTAAGTTTATTTATAAATTAGTAAGGTAAGAGTATTTACTAATCTTAAACTATATAAGTCCTTAAAGGTAAAGAAATAATTCGATCTATAAGAGCTATTAAAGGAACCTAATTATACCTAAACTACTTACTTAATAAATATATATTTTTAACTATAAAAAGAAAAGCTACTAATATTAGAATATATATATTACTAGCTATTTAGGAATATAATACGCGTTAAATATATATAATATATATTATAAAGATAACTATCTTTATATAAATAAAGTAGAAGGTTAGGGATATATATAAAGAGGAGTTAAACTTAAGATAATACCGATCTAAGATTAGTATAATATTAATATAATATACGAAGTTAATATAGGAGGAGGATAGGGAGGTAATTAGTAGGAGGGGGAACGTATATATAATATACTTACTTTTTTATACTTTTTAAGAGAGAGATAAGTTATAAGTAAAGTTATTATTTAATCTTTTATAACTCTATTAGCTAGAGTATATTATATAGTAAATATAATATTCCTATACGCTATATAATCTAGATAAGTTACCCGAACCCTATTATCTAAGTTAATATAGTATACGTATTCTAGGTTTAATTTATTAGTATCTCTATTATAAGAAGTTTATAATACGACTTTAGCTACCTATTTAACTTAGAAAGGATGCTTAACCGATAATTATATTATTACTTTTTTTATTAAAAGTCTTACCTTAGGTAAGGTTAACTTTACTTTAAAATAAAAGCGGTATAAGACTAGGCGAAAAATATATATATTTCTTAACCTTAAAGGTTTATAAATTAAAACTCCGCTTATACCGCCCCTCCTCCCTCTTTAGTAAGCGGAAACGCTAAAAAGTAAATATAATAATATTTTCCTTAACCTTTTCTCTAAACTTATTTATAGCTTTACTATAATAATCTAGCTATTTTTTAAAATTAGCTATTATAAAGTTTATTATAAGATAGTAAAATTTTTATATATTCCTTAGCTATGCTAATAAGGCTTTAATTAATTAGATTATTAAGGCCGCTTTAATTAACCGCGGAGATTTAATTTATAGTAATAATAATAGCTAAAAAAATAAGTAAGCTATATAAACTTTATACTAAACTTAGTTTATATATACTTTTATTATTATAAAGTTCGCTTTAAGGGAAATATTAGCTTTTTAATTATTAGTTATTACCTAACTTATTAAATATATAAAGTGCTAGGTATAGATAAGGTTTAACTTAAAGCTAAGGTAACGCTTAAGAGGAGGGTTTTACTTTAAGTTCTCCGGTTTTTCCCCCTTTTAAAATATATATAAGATAGTTTTAAGCTATAAAAAATATATTAGCATATTAATATTAATATTATTATTATTATAATATTAGTATAGCCTTATATAATAAGTTAAAACTTCTTATATAGCTTTATAGTTTTATTTTTAATCTCTTATATAAGCCTTATATAAAAAATTAATAACTATTTATATTTAGCTAAGTTATATTATATAAAAATAAAATTATCTTAAGTAATAAAGCTATTAATCTTAGCGTAATTTAATTCTTTAAATAAGATGCTAGGGGTTATAATAATACTATCTTAGTTAAGTTATATAGTAAGAATAATATCTTTCTATTTTTTCTCTAAGAGGAAGGTAAAGGAGATAAATAAATCCGCTATATAATCGGTAAAATCTTTATACCTTTATAAGCTATAATAAAGGATCTTAATAGTAAACCTTTTTATATAAGTATTAGCTTTTTTTATAAAAGCTTTATTTAGCAGATAATATAGCTTAATCTATATTATATAAAACTTAGTAAGGCTATTAAAAAGGTTTATAAAAATAGATTACCTTTTAATTATTAAAAGTTTATATAGTTTTATTTAGCTATAGTGTTTACGCTAAATTATAACTTAGGAATAAAAGGGAAATATAAGGTTTTTATATAAACGCGGTTTATTTTATATAATAAGTATATAGCTAATATCTTTCTTCGTATAAAGCTTTAAAATTACCTTTATTACTTTTTAAATTATAGTCGCCTATATAATAATATTTAAAGATAGGGGTAAGGTATTATAAATATAAAGGTATATACCGAAAATAAAAAGCGTAAGTATAAGGCTATTAGGCCTTACTATATTATTAAAGTATTTAACGGTAAGCTAAAAAATCGTATTATTATTAGCCTAATCCTTAAGGTTTTCCTTAATTATATTATATATATATTAAAAAGAGGCGTAGAAGCGTTAAACCTTACTAACTACCTAATACGCTTTAATAAGCATTTCCTTATATAATAAATAAATAATTTATACGGAAAAATAGAATTTATCTAAAGAGAAGTTTATATTAGGGTTATATATAATAATATCTAAAAGGCCTTAGTAAATAGTAATCTAATAGCGGTAAAAGGCGTTTTAAGTATTTTAAGTAAAAGAAAATTATATAAAAATTATAGCTTAGAGAAATATAGCCTTATTAACTATATAAAAAATATTCTTATTACTTAATTATATAATATTATAATAATCTTATAATTAAAGGAAATATTATCCTTAATTAAAAACTTAAATTATTATAGCGAGGGATTATATATTTAGTATTAATAATAAAACTTTTTTATTATATAAAGCGAAGCTTTAAAGATATTATTATACCTTATATTCCGAAGTAAATTACGAAATCGTTCTATATAAGGATACCTAAATTAATAATATAAATAATAAAGTTATACTTTTATAAAAAAGAAAGCAGCTTCGCGTAGGGATATATAGAAGAATAAATATCCTTATTTTTATATAATAGGAATCGTCTAACTATCTTTATATATAATAATATTCCTAATATTATCGAAGTATACTTTTAAGCGATTTAAATCTCTAATAAAAAAAGGAATAGTATAAGGGTATTAAGAATATAATACTATATAATATTAAGGGGGCTATTAATATTAATTATATTAATTATATTAATTAAGGTTAGAGCGGCTAAGCTACTAAACTTAATTATAGCGGTGCTTAAGGTCTTATTAATTTATATATTTAAATTCTCTTATATAAATACTTTAGCTTAGTTTTTACTAATAATAAAGAAGTTCGCAGCGCTTATATCTTAAAGTTATTCTTAATATTTTATATAGTAGGTATTTATAAGAAAAACTTAACTGCCTAATTATATAGTTTATTATACGAAGATATTTTCTCCTATAAAATAATATATAAGAGCGCTTAAAAGGATAAATTAAATAGCTTCCTTAAGGGCGTCCTTATCTTTATATAAGGAGTTGTTAAGGTTATTAATAATATTATATCCTTCGTATTCGAGGAGGAAGGCTTTAAACTTATTATTTATAAGGGGGTTCTTATTAAATTCTTTATATAAAATAAAGTACGCCTTTCTCGCGTAATTAAAATTCCCTTACTTATAATTCGTTAACTAATACCCTTCTTTCTTATAAATAAAGTAGCGCTTTTTTATATAAGGAAATAAGCGATAGTTATCTTATTAAACTTATTTAAATTTACTTATATAGAACTTTAGCCGGGATAAATTTAATTATAGGGAATTTATATAATAACGCCGATTAATAAAGAATTAGTTAGATATTTTCTTATAATTAAGGGCGACTTAAAGCGATATATAAAGAATAAAGAAAAACTCTTTATATAAGGGCTTTATAGAGAGAAATACTAGCTTAAGTTCTAGCACCTTATAGCAGGCCTTAGTTATTATAGCGTAGAGTTAAGTTTCCTTTTCTCTAAGAGCGCGTTATATAAGTTATATTTTCTTAATTAGTTCCTTTAAAGATTTCTAATATTATTTTCTCTAGGTATTTTCTTTATATAAAGGTAAGGGTTATATTAGTCTAATTAGCTTAATATTATATATAATTTATAGCTATATTAAAGTATAAATTAATTAAGTATTTTATAAATCTTATCTTACCTCTTCTTAAGTTTTATATAATAAAAGTAATATAATTACGCTAAGCTTATAAGAACGTCTAAAAAAATAGTATAATATTAGTTTTTAATAATACTAATTTATTAGTAATATAATATAAAAAGCTTAGCTTTATTATATAAGATATTATACGAATAGCTTAAGTAATTCTAATCTTTTTACTAGCTTTTATTAAATATTATAACTTTTTTAAAGGTAATTAAGTTATTATAAATTAGTTATATAAGAGAGAGAATAAAGGCTAGGCTTTTTAGAATTATTATAAGGGCTATAGATAAGTTTAGTATTTCCTTTACTTTATATAAGTTTAGGGGTCGTGCTAAAAGTTATATAAAGAGGAACTTTAATTAATAAAATAATCTTCTAAGTAAGCTTTAAGGTAAAAGTTACTATAATAGTAAGAGTTATAAAAATATAATTATATAGAGCCTTAATTACTATAAGGAAAACTTTATAACTCTTATATATTTTATAAATCCCGCGCTTATAATAATGCGGATATAGACTTCTTATTTTTATATTATAAGCAGACTCCGCTTTTTTTATTACTTTATAGCGATAGTCTTAAGCCGCGCTTAGAGCGACTCCGGGGGGGAGGGTAACGCTATATAAGTTAATCGTAACCGCGAAAATTTTTTACCCGGAATATAGCTTTACTTTAAATTATAGTAAACTTAAACTTAAGGGTTTACTATACCTCTTACTTTATTAAAAGCTAAGGTAAGTATTAATAAGATTATTTTAGAGGACGCTTTAGTCTTTATATAAGTAATTATTAAATAAGTAGCGGAGTCTAAAAAGGTCCGGGGAGGCGCCCCCCTTACTCTAACTCTATTAATTAATAATATTTCCTTAGCTATTATAGCTATAATTTCCTCTTTTTTCTATAGCTCCAGGGGGAGCGGAACTCCTCTAATATAAGCTACGGTTATAGTTAAAATATTAAAGAAAACTATTAAAAAATAAGTTTCTAAGTAATATAAGCGTTAGCTTATAATTTACTTTAACTTTATTATTACTCCGCTTTAAGTTTAAAGCTTTAAGGTAATTATAATAAATATTAACTATAGACTTTATAGGTAAAGCTAAGCTTTTATAGTAAAGAAACTACTTAATAGTAATTATTAGTTAGCCTTCGCCGTTACGTAAGCGGGAGTTAATAGTAACTAAAATTACTAAAAGTATATATTTCTAGTTTTTAATAATTATTTATATCTTATCTACTAAAGTAATTCCTAGTCCTACTTATATATAAAATATCTTTTCGTATATTCCCCTTTTCTCCTTTATATACGCCCCTTTCTATACTTAATATTAGATCGAGTATAATTAGATCTCTTCCCGAAACTAATTTAATATTAACTAGAAGTCTATTAGAGCTCCTATCTAAAATACTATAATAAAAATACTAACGAAACTTACCTTACTTCTTATTACTATATTTCTTTATAATACGTCCTACGTAATATACCCCTTTCTTTATTCTTATATATAAATCCTCCTTCTCCCCTATATAGATTATTATTATATTTTAGTATTTCTTATACTAGTAACTTTTTCTTTTTCGGGGAGAGTTATATCCTCTATTTATAATATATTAAGCTATTTCTCTTTCCTTATAACGAAACCTTAGATATAAATATTAAGTATATTTATATTAACTAAGCGTTCTAGCGCTTTATTAGGGTTATTTTTAGTTATCGTATCCGCTAAGTTATTTTATCTATTAATCTAGCGGATCTTCTTAACTTCGTAATTCTCATAAGATTTTTTTATTAATATAATATCGATTATTAGCCTCTTTTTTTTCGTAATACTAAGTTTTACTAAGTATTTATATAATAAGTATAAATCGGTATATATAATAGTTTAGATCGCACTTAATCCGAGCTTAGATCGAATTCGTATTAATATTAATCTAATTAATATACCGATATCGAATCTAGCCGATATCTTATATATCTCTAAGGCGAGGATAGATTAAGTTACCCTCTTATATTTCGTTAAACTTTAGTAAATAATATTCCTAGTAAAAGTAAATTTATCTTTTCCTTTTACTTTTTATTTAAGTATAATAACGTATCCGATTTATAAGGAAAAATCGGCATTATTAGTAAAAAAACTATTAGTAAAAATATATAATTTTATACTATCTAGTAATATAGGAATATAACGTAGCCCTCTATTTTAGTATTATTACTATTATTATAGTTACTTATTTAACCTCTCGTAATTTTTCTTATTTAGAAATTAGCGTTATATAATAATAGAGAGGTTATATATAGCCTCTAGTTAGTAAATAGAAATAATATAAGCGCCCCTAGCGCGTTATTTTAGATATTATTATACGGCGTTTATCGCGGAAAGGTTAACGGGCTAGATTTTAGTAGCTTAGCTTTTCTATCGAAGGTAGATCGAATTCGAACTAATATCGATTTAAGATCCGTTAAAATCCGCGGTATTACTAGCCCAAAATACCGTCTTAAGCTTAGTACGGAACTAAGTAATAGTTATATATTCTTTTTCTAATTATCTAAAAGCTTTAATACTAAATATTAAGGTATTATTAGTTTATAAGCTAATAAAGCTAAAACGGGCGCGGTTACTATACTTAATAAGGAGGTAAGCGTTAAATATCGATATATATATCTATAGTTATTAGAGATAGTAATCTTAATAAATACGAAATTAATAGATATTAGCTTCCGTAATCCTATATAGTAGCTTAATAACGCGAATAATAATATTAGTAAAATACTAATCTTTTATCTTAGCTAATAGCGTAGTAATAATAGTACGCTTAAGATCGGAATATAATTAAGGGTATACTTATATAATATCTTATAGCGTAAGCTTAAAACTTACTTAGAGACCGGTAAGGGCGAGAGCTAATATTAGCTATTAGCTTACGCGCTAAATAATTAAGGATTACGTAAAGATTATATCTTTACCTTTATTACTATAGCTAGCGATAATTAAGCGTAACTTTTTATAAAGGTAATTAGTACTAATCTTTTTAATTTTATAAACTATATAGGCACGGAAAAGATATATACCCCGATACTTATTAAGGTTATAATATTCGAAAGAGAAAACGCTATAGCTAATAAGGTTATTAATTTCCTAGGTATCTAAGGCTTTAAAAAGTTATCTTAAAATAATAATCTTACTTTCGGAATAAAGTTTAAGCGAGAGCGCTATATTATCTTTTTCCTTTTATATTATAAATATATTATCGGTAAATAAGTTACGAGGAATATATATTATAATTCGTAGTTAAGGTATAGTTTAAGGTAAAGAGGAAATCGGTCCGGTTATAAGGGGAGTTTAACTTAAACTTAAGGTAAGGCCTTTATATAAAGGTAAGTCCGAACTTAATTCGGGGCCTTTATACGGAGGTAAATTTAAACTTAATTCGGGGCTTTTATACGGAGGTAAGAAAAATAGCTAAATATATATTAAGTAAAATAATCTTAAGCTATAAGGAAAGTTAATAATAATATTATAGCCGCGGATAGCGGTAAGGGTATATAAGCTAGTTTACTTACTAAGTTCTCTCTAAACGCGGACTTAGCTATTAAGCGGTAATTTTAAGATATCTAATATATTTAGTTTATTTCGTATTAAGAGGGCGTCGTAAACTATATATTAAGTATAGAACTTATATAAGTTAGCTATAGCTTTTTAAATAGTAATAGCGCGCTTAAGCGTTAAAAGGGTTAGAGCTAAGTTTAAGTAAACTTTAAGGTATACTCTAAAAATAAGGAGCGTAAAGATAAGTTTATTAAATTTAGCGATATTATTAATAGCTTTAATAGCTATTTATAAGATCGAATTACGCCCGATATCGTATTAAAGTTTATTTAATATTATATTATATACTTACTAAAGCGGAGTATAATATTATTTTACCTTCCTAACTAACTAATATACCTTAATAAGGATTTAAATATATATAATTCTTAATATAATAGCTTTAAATTTAAATTCCTATAAGTTAAAGTTCTTACTAGTATTATAGTAAATAAAGTTTAGAGGCTTAAGGTAAATATTAATCTAAATAAGCTTTAAGGTATTTTATATATTTTTAGTAAAAAGAGATAGTAAAAAATAGGCTACTTAGAAAGCTATTACCTAATCTATAATATAAAAGATAATATATTAGTTAATATATAAGATATTTATAATAATTTCGAAGTTAAAATCCTTATCGTTTTCTAAGCGGAACTTAAATTATTAAGGCGCTAAGCTAGTAAGTTAATATTATTAGTAGATTTTAGATATAGCTTCGATAGCTTTAATATTTATTTTATAGCTAGCTTAAGTAAGAAAGTTATAAAGTTAAGAAACGCTTAGGTATTCGAAATATTTATAAATTTAATAAATTTCCTATTTAGTTAGGTATATTACCGCTTCCTCGGATAAGGAGAGGAAAAACTAAAAATAACTTTATTTATAAATAATAGGTACCTTAGTTACTTTATAGATAAGGTAATTAGAAATATTCCGAAAGAAAATTCTAAGTTAATCTATATTTATAAGGTAAAGGAGAAACGGTATTTATATAAAGAGGATATAAAAAGTTATCTTCCTAATTAGGGTCTTAATAGCTATAAATTTAAGAGAAAATATAGTTTATCCTTCTCCGAATTTAATATTAACTTAACTTATAGTAGATTCGTTAAGCGATAAGGAGGGGATTAGAGCTTATAAAGCTTTAAACTAAGATTAGCCTAAAATCGATATAGATACCGCTCTAATATCGATTAGGATCCCTTAAAAAGTTATTTATAAATATTAATCTATTAATATAAATTATATAATAAGTACGGTAAAAGGTAATAGTTTATAAGGATTATTTATAGTTAGGAAATATAAGTATACTAACTAGTAAAAGATTTTAGCGGTATAAGGGGACGTAAAAGGTAGTTTATCGACTTCTATAACTTAGGAAATATCTAGGAGTTAAGATAATTATATAAAGGCTAATATATAGTATAGTATCTTAGTTAGTTTAGAAATTAGAAGCGTTTAGCTTTCGTCGCTATTATCCTCTAGTACCTTTTCTATTCCCTCGAATTCGGCGATATAAGCGTTAAAGTTAATATAATTACTTATAAATTTATAGTAAATTATAAATAAACGTTAAACTAATTATCGCTTATTTTTAATATATTTAGTTAACTAGTAACTAATTTTACTATAGATAAAGTATTTATAGTTCTATAAGGTATTTTATACTAAATTATAGGTAAAGGTCCCTTAGTTATCTCCTCGATATTAGGTTAAACTCTAGTTAAGGGTTTTTTAATATCGGCGGTTAAGGTAAAAAAAGTTTAGGGGGGTAAATACTAAAAGCGGTTAAGTTTTAATAAGCTATTAAATATATTAAGATATATTAAGCTAATAAGTTAAGGTAATCTTAAGTAATAAACGAAGGTTAGATATAAGAGATTTAATATCCTTAGCTAATCTAAAAAAAGTAAATTTAAGTTCGGGAACGCCGCGGTATATATTAATAAGTAATATCTATAAAGGAGTATAGCTAGTATAATCTAGTCTAAAAGTATATTAGTAAAGATCTAGTTTATTAAATAACTTTTATAGAATTTTATAAGGTTTACTATTAGGAAGCGAAGCGCGAATAGATAGGTATATAGTTATTATCTAATCTATATAATAATAAAAGTAGTTAATATCTATATTAAAATATTTCTATATCTAAAGATATATTTTACGAAAAGTTAAAGATTATTTAATATAGTCTAAGTAATAGCGTTAAGCTTATCTTAAAAAAATACGTAGAAAGATTATATAGAAATACGAGGGATAAATCTTTAAAATATAATAAGTATTTATTAGAATACGGATCTTATTATCTAGGAGGTTATATAGCTCCTTAGTATATAAGGTATTTTTATCCTAAACCTTAGTAAATTAGGTAATAATATCTATATTAATATATATATTAGTAAATTCGATAAGGGGAAGGGTAGTAAAAGTAATAGCGTTAGGTATAAGTTTATCTTAGGAGCGAAGGGTCCTCGATAATATCCCTTTTTAATATTAATATAAGTTTATGCTAATATCTAAATAATTATCTTAGCTATTAAGATTAAGCTTAGCTATATTTATAAATAAGTTTTTAATAGGGGCTTTAGGTAAGAATTAGGCTCTTTAAGTAATAGCTTTTAGATCCTTAAAGCGGTATAATATTAGTTCCTAGGTAAGTTAAATTATAATATAGTAAAAGGGTAGTTTAGTTTAGGAAAGCTAAGTATCTAATATAAAGATAGTAGTCTAGGTATTTAAGCTAAGGCTTAGTTATAATTACGGAGCTTATTTATTATTATAATTCTAGCTTATCTTTACGTTAGTTTCCGGTAAAAGTCTTTTAGGAATAATAAGTTTAGGTTCGAAAGAGGTTTTCTTATATATTTAAAATAGCTATATTAAAAGTTCGTCTAAGTTAAGAAAGTTTTTAAGTTCCTTCTAAGTAAGTTCCTTAAACTTTCTAATATATATTCCTTTACGTATAAGTAGATTTCGGATAAGGTCTTTTATAAATACTTATCCTATTTCCTAAGTTTTTACTTTCTAGCTATTAAAATATCGTTAGAAAAAGTTAAAAAATATAAAACTAAAGAGTTATTTATTACTTTTAATAAATAAGATAAATCTCGCTATTATAAGTTTAACTATTTCTCTATTTTTATAGTCGCCTAGTATATTATTATTCTATCGATTTAGGTTAAATTAATTCTAATATCGCTTCGGAATCTTAGTATATCCGAAAGCCTTTTAGGTTAGTTAATTATAATACTCTAAGAGCTCGATCTTATTTTCCGGTAATATACTTATTATTATAAGTAAGGTTTCGAATTAGCTTTAGATAGATATCGTAAAATATTCGAGTTAATATCGTTAAGAGTTCTAAAAGAGGTTTTACGTAGCTTTATATTAACTCTTTAATTAATTATAACTTACCTTTATATAATTACTTTTATAAAAGTCTATTATTAGGGTTAATTATTCTATTCTTTACTAATTTATAATTAACTAAATTTTAACTACTAATTAGTATTAGTTAGCTTTCGCCGTTACGTAAGCGGGAGTTAATAGTAACTAAAGTTACTAAAAGTATATACTTTTAGTTCTTAATAATTATCTATATCTTATTTACTAAGGTAATTCCTAGTTTTACTTATATATAAAATATCCTTTTATATATTCCCCTTTTCTTTTTCGTATACGCCCCTTTCTATACTTGATATTAGATCGAGTATAACTAGATCTCTTCCTAAAACTAATCTAATATTAACTAGGAGTTTATTAGAGCTCCTATCTAAAATACTATAATAAAAATACTAATAAAACTTACCTTACTTCTTATTACTATGCTTCTTTATAATATATCCTACGTAATATGCCCCTTTCTTTATTCCTATATATAGATCCTCCTCCTCCCCCGTATAGATTATTATTATATTCTAACATTTCCTATAATAATATTATAGTAATATTCTAAAATACTATTTATAAGCTTTAGTTTAATTTAAAATAGCTTTATATTATTTTTAGAGAAAAGGTATACTTTACTAGTAAAAGTTATACTTTTATTATAAAAGGGGTATTAGCGTAAGCCTTATAGTAAGGCGGTAAGGAAGCTTTTTAGAAAAAGATTAAGTTATCGAATAAAGTTTTAATAATATAATTATATACGAAAAAATATTATTTAAAAATTTAGCAAAGCTCCTTTATAGTTACTATTAATAGCGTAATAAACGTAAACTAAATCTATAATAAGGGTATAATAATATAAGCGGAGATTTTTAACGCGGAACCTTATATGCTAAAAATCTAACCCTAATAATACTTTAAATACTACTAGCTTAGATATATTACTAAATACTATATAATAAAGCTATAATATAGCTAGTACTCCGCCTTTCTATACGCGGAGGGTAAGTTAGCTTATTTTATAGCGTATAGAAAGAAACTATATTATTACTCTTTTTATCGAGGAATTTACCCTAAGTAAAGTTAACTTTACCTTAAGATAAGAGTAGCGTAGAACTAAGCGAAGGATACTTATATTTCCTAACCTTAAAGATTTACGGACTAAAACTTTATATATACCGCCCCTCCTCCCCCTCTAGCGCTAACCGGAGTTTAATAATAGCTAGGGCGGAAACGCTAGAAAGCGAATATAATAGCTCCGCCTCTAACCCCCTTTCTAAACTTATTTATAGCTTCGCTATAATAATTAAGCCGCCTTTTAAGATTAGCTATTATAAGGTTTATTATAAGCTAGTAAAACTTTTATATATTTTTTAATTATATTAATAAAGCTTTAATTAAATAGATTATTTAAGATATTATAATTAAACGTAAAGATTTAGTTTATAATAATAATAATACTTAGAAAGATAAATAATTATATAAACTTTATACTAAACTTAAATTACGTATACTCTTATTACCGTAAACTTTATTTCGGAGGAAATATTAGCTTCCTAATTACTTATTATTACCGGACTTATTTAAGGTATAGAGTACCGGGTGCGGACCTAGTCCGGCCCTAAACTAAAGTAACGCTTAAGGGGAGGGTTTTACTCTAAGTTTTCCGGTTTTTCCTACTCTTAGAATATATATAAGATAGTTCTAAGCTATATTAAGCATACTAGCGTACGAATATTATAATTATTATAAGGAATTTCTTAATAAAGCTTCTAGTTTATTATATAATAACGCTTTATTTTTTAAAAAGCTATAAGAAGGCTTTAAAAAATAGATAGGAAACTTACTTTACTTAGTATTTAGTTTATCTATAAAAGTCTTTCTAAGCACTACTAATAAGAAAGGAGCCTTTAATTTTTAAGTAAAGAGCTTTATATATAGTTTTACTTATATATATTATAAGTTTAATATCTAAAGGTTTATCTATAATTTTTAAGTTAGTTTTTTAAAAATCCGGGCTAGTTTTTACTTATTATATATAAACTAGAATAATATTTCCTTTAGCTTTTTCTTTATATATGATTAAGTTAAGTTCCTAAGCCTAGGTTTAGGTTAGTTCTAGGGTTACTTAAGTTAGTTTAGGCTAAGTAAGCGCGGGCGTAAGCGCGTTTAAAGGTATTAAGGGCGTATAAGAGTTCTTATTAGATAATAAGGCATATAAAGCTATTATTTATTATCTAAAAGGGTCTAGTATAAAAGGGTTCTTATCTTTTTTTTATTATATAAGGTAGCTATTATATATATTACCGAGTTATATAAAAGAGTAAGGTTAAGTATAACGGACTATTAATCCTTTTATCCGCGGTTATCTTTTTTACCTTAGCTAATCTATATACTACCTAATATACTAATTAATATTAGATAAGCTATCTATTATTAGTAATAAGGGGTTTTTAAAAAAAGTATATTATCGTAATTACCTTTTTATATAAAATATACGGAGAGGGTAGCTATTTAAATACCTAATTAAATATATAAAATAATAATAAGGAATATAAAAAGTAAAGTAAGGAGTAAAGAATTAGAAGGATCTTATATAAAGGGTTTTTATAACTTAGGTAAGCTATATAATAGTATAAGGCTATAAGGATAATATAAAGCTATTAAAATATCGTAAGATATATACTTTAATAATAGCTAATATAGTTATATTTTTAAAATATTATATAAAGATAATATAATTATAAGCGTAAATTATAGAATTTTAAAATTAATTAACTTAAAAAAAGTATAACTTAAATATAGAAAAAACTTATTAAAAAATATTAACTATATTTAAAATAGGTAAAAAAAATATTTATTTAAACTAAAAAAGCTATTTAAGATATTTTTATATTAATTACCTTAATAAAATAGCTAAACTCTTTTTACTTAAGTATTACGAAAATTTACTATAAAAAAGTAAATAAGTTTATAAGTAAAAAGAAAGATTTTAGCGCTTTTATTATAAACTTAAAAGATAAAATAAAATCTAATAAGATAATTTTCTATAATAAGTAAAAAAAGATAAATATTCTATTTTATACCTTAGAAAAGAAGCTTATAAGCTTTTAAAAACTTAATATAAGTTAAGAAAGCCCCTTTTTTATATTAGTTAAGATAATTTAATATTTAAAATCCGCTTATAAAAATTCGAATAAATTTATTAAAGCTATAAACTAGCTTTATAAATTAAATTTCTCCTTAATTAGTAGATAAAAAATATAAAAGTTTTTTACTAAGTTTAATTACCTTATAGCTAAAACTTAAATTCTTTTAACTTAACTTAAATATAAGCTTTAAAATTCTTTATTTACTAACCTTAACTTAAGCTTTTTTATAAAAGCTAAAAACTTATATATAATATATTAAAAACTTTATAAATATATAAAAAATATTATATTTTATTAAAAAAAGAAGTTTATTTATTAAAAAGCTATATAAAAAGCTTATTAAGATAGTAAAATATTTTTAATAATATAAAAAAGAATTATAGTTAAAATTATAACTTTATTTTAAAAAAGCTAGCTTTTAAGTAAAAAAAAAGTTTATTAGGAAAATAATTCTTATTTTATTTATAAAAAAAACTATATAGCTAAGGATTACTTTAATTAATTAGAAATTTAAAAGAGTTTATAAAGTTTAAACGCCCCTACTTAATTTTATTTAATTAGATAACTTTAATTTAGGAAAAAAGAAAACTATTATAAAGCTTTTTAATAATTTTAAAAATATTATATATAAGATAAAAAATAAAAAAGTTATTTATTATTAATAGTTAATTTTAAATTAATAATATTATTTTTAGAATATTTAAACTTTTATATATTTTATAAATTCTGCGCTTATAATAATATAAATATAAAATTCTTATTTTTATATTATAAATAAACTCCGCTCCCTTTATTATTATATAATAATAGTTAGCTACGCTTAGAGTAACTTTAAAAGGGAGGGTAATATTATATAAGTTAATTATAACCGCGAAAATTTTTTACTTATAATATAGCTTTACTATAAATTATAATAATTTTAAATTTAAAAGTTTACTATACTTATTATTTTATTAAAAGCTAAGGTAAATATTAATAAAATTATTTTAAAAAACGCTTTTATTTTTATATAAGTAATTATTAAATAAATAGCGGAGTCTAAAAGGGTTTAGAGAGGCGCCCCCCTTATTTTAACTTTATTAATTAAGAATATCTTCTTAGCCGTTATAGCTATAGTTTCCTCTTTTTTATATAGCTTTAAGAGGAGTAAAATCTTTTAATATAAGCTATAATTATAGCTAAAGTGTTAAAAAAGATTATTAAAAAATAAATTCTAAGGTAATATAAATAATAATTTATAATTCGCTTTAATTTTATTACTATTTTATTTTAAGTTTAAAGCCTTAAAGTAATTATAATAAATATTAATTATAAACTTTATAAATAAGGTTAAGCTTTTATAATAAGGAAACTACTTAGTAGCGGTATTATAATAATATTTTAGAATATTATTTATAAGCTTTAGTCTAATTTAAGGTAGCTTTATATTATT
This sequence comes from Ophiocordyceps camponoti-saundersi (nom. inval.), assembly GCA_003339415.1. Taxonomy (NCBI): domain Eukaryota; kingdom Fungi; phylum Ascomycota; class Sordariomycetes; order Hypocreales; family Ophiocordycipitaceae; genus Ophiocordyceps; species Ophiocordyceps camponoti-saundersi. The sequence goes on from PDHQ01000461.1 coordinate 16,515, forward strand.
TTTTTAAAAAAAGTATACTTAACTAATAAAAGTTATACTTTTATTATAAAAAAAGTATTAATATAAGCTTTATAATAAGGTAATAAGGAAGCCTTTTAAGAAAAATAAAGTTTTTAAATAAGGTTTTAATAATATAATTATATATAAAAAAATATTATTTAAAAACTTAGTAAAGCTTTATAATAATTATTATTAATAATATAGTAAATATAAATTAAATTAATAATATAAATATAATAATATAAATAAAGATTTTTAATATTAAATTATATATATTAAAAGTTTAACTTTAGTAATATTTTAAATATTATTAATTTAAATATATTACTAAATATTATATAATAACGTTATAATATAATAAATACTTTATTATTTTATATATAAAAAGTAAGTTTATTTATTTTATAGCTTATAAAAAAAACTATATTATTACCTCTTTTATTAGGGGTTTTACTCTAAGTAAAATTAACTTTATTTTAAAATAAGAGCGGTATAAGATTAAGCGAAGGATATATATATTTCCTAACTTTAGATATTAATAAACTAGAACTTTATATATATTACCCCTTCTCCTCTTTTAGCGCTAACTGGAGTTTAGTAATAATAGGGGCGGAAACGCTAAAAAGCGAATATAATAATACCTCCCTTAACCTTTTCTCTAAACTTATTTATAGCTTTATTATAATAATCTAACTATCCCTTAAAATTAGCTATTATAAGGTTTATTACGGAATAATAAAACTTTTATATATTTCTTAATTATATTAATAAGGCTTAAATTAATTAGATTATTAAAGCTATTTTAATTATTTATAGAAATTTAATTTATAATAATAATAATAGCTAGAAAAATAAGTAAGCTATATAAACTCTATAGTAAACTTAAGTTATATATACCCTTATTACCGTAAAGTTTATTTTAAGGGAAATATCGGTATTTTAATTATTAGTTATTACTTTACTTATTAAATATATAAAGTACTAAGTATAGTTAGTATTTAACCCGAAGCTAAGATAACGCTTAAGGGGAGGGTTTACTTTAAGTTTTTTTAGTTTTTCCCCCTTTTAAAATATATATAGGATAGTTTTAAGCTATATAAAGTATATTAGCATATTATTATTATTATTATTATTATTATTATTATTATTATTATTATTATTATTATTATTATTATTATTATATTACTTTTTATACCTTTATTTTATATAATATTAAAATAAATATTTATTTTTTAGTTAGTTATTATTTTATAAAATAAATAATAAAGCGCTTAAGCGCTAAGCTTATCTTTATCTACCTTATTCTTTTTATTAATTTTTAAAGCTATTAAGCTAGATTAGTTTATAAGTACTTAATTATTATCTTAATAATTAATAATTAATATTTTCCTTAAGAAATTTACTAAATAACTAACTATATTTAAAATCTTTATATTAGCTTATTTTTAATAGCTAAGAAAAGGCTATTACTTAATAATATAGCTTAGAAATTAATTTAGCTAGATAATTTACCCGCTTTTACTAAATATTCGCCTTTAATCTTATTATTAGAAAAGCCTTTTTCTATTAAAAATTTAAATCTAGCTATCTAAGCGGATATTAAACGCCGGAACCGCTTTCTTTATTAGAATAAATATAAATATTAAATTCTTTAAGATTTATAAAAGAAAAAAACTTTATATAGCTTATAAAGAAAAAAGGCTAGCTTAAATAATAACTTAAAATAATTAAGAAACTAATAACGCGGATAAGAATATTTAAAAAAATAACTCATCCGCTAAATATAATAAAACTTTTATTATATATAATAAAAAAATAACTTTATTAATATTTATAATTTTTATAAAATAAAAAATAATAGTAACTTAATTATAATTATAAAGCTAAGCTTAGCTAGCTATATATATATAAAATAAAAAATCTTATTTTTTTAAAAAAAACTTAAATATATTATTTATATATATAATATTATTTCTCTAGCTTTTATATACCTTAAACTAATTTTTTAATAAGAAAAAAGCTTATATTTTTATTAGCTTTTAACTTAGCTATAATATTACCTTTAAATTTAAAAAGCTTTTAAACTTAGTAAGGCCTCTTTTTTATAAAATGCTTATAAAATATTTATTTTTAAAAAAGAAAACTATTAATTACTTACTTAAGATTAAGTTTATTAAGCTAAATATTAGTCCTTATACTACTTTTATTCTTTTTGCACTAAAGCTATACTTAATAGCTTAGCGCTTTTATATTAATTATTAATAAATAAGTAATTACTTATTTACCTTTTTTTAAAAAAAATATAGCGTTTAGCTATTAAAAGGCGAAATAATTCTTAAAAATTAATATTTTTTAAATATTTTATTATTTTTTTCTTAATTTTAATTTTAGATATTTTATAGCTTTTTATATAAAGTTTTTTATAATCTATTAGCTTATTATTTTATTTAGCCTTAAAATAAAATTTACTTAATCTTAAAATTTTATTAATATTAAATTTTATAATCTTTTTAATTATTATATAAATATATATAATAATAATATATTAATTTACTTAAATAGCGAAGAAAAAGAATATTTAAAAGAATATTAAAAAATAATCTAATACTTATATTAAGTAAACTTATAAAAGAATATCTAAAAATTAGGATTAAATATTATAAAAGTTAATTACCTTAATATAATATTATATATAAGCTAAGGAATAAGTATAAACTCTTATAAAATATAAATAATTTAAAATTTAAATATAAAAATCTTTATAATTATAAAGCTATTTACTTATTTATAAGATTTTATAATTTTATCTAAATCTTTTATTATTATATTAATATTACTATTAAGCTTTTAAATTATTTTTTAAAAAGAGATATTAGTTTTAAGCTTAGATTAAAAAAAAGCTTTTAATAAAATAAAGAAGTTAGCTATATAAGCTTTAATATTTATTTTCTTTTATTTAAAACTCTTAATATATTTTAAAACTAATACTTTTAAAATGTTATTATTAATATATTTTAATAATAATAAAATAAATAAATATAAAAGCTTATAAGCTTTTTTTAAAAACTATAATTTAGTTAAATAAGTATATTTAATCTAAAATTATAAACTTCTTATTATTATATAAAGCTTTAAGTATTTTTACTTAAAATTATTTAGTTAAAAGTTTAATATAATAAGAAATTATAAAGCCTTAATTTATTTTCTACTAAGAAAATTACTTTTTATTTATTAAGTTTAATAATTTAATCTCTTTACTTAATTTAATACTTATTTTTTATACTAACTTAGCTAGCTAAATATAGCTATTAATACCCTTTTATATAAAATAGCTTAACTCCTAACTATAAAAGTTTATAAAAAGAAAAAAAACGCTTATAATAATTTTCCTAAAAAGCCTTAAATTTAAAGCCTTAACCCTAACTCTTATAATTATTTTAGTTTACTTTATAAAACTTTATCTTATTAAGGGCGGAGTTAGTATAATTAACTAAAGAAAAAAATATAAGCTAGATATTTAGATTTTATAATAATTTTCTTATTATCTTTAAGTAAGATAATTAAAAGTAATTCTTTCTTAATATAGCTTTAATTTAGAATATATATAAGCTAGCTATTTTCGCTTATAATAAATAAAATAAAATTACTTAAATATTTTAATAAAGCTATTATTAGCTTAGAGTAAAGTAAAATATCTATTAATATATTTATAAGTATTATAAGTATTAAAAGAATAAAACGCTATAAGATAAAACTTTAAGTTTATTATATTTTTTACTTATTTTAGCTTTTATATAAAAATAAGTTACTTATAATAGAAAAATAATATTAAAAGACTATTTTAAATATAATTATATTTAAACTTTTATCTATAAGCTAAGCTTAATTATTACTATATTATTAAGTAAAATAAAATATAGCTAAAATACTTATAAAACGCTATTTTTAATACTTTTATTATCTTTTTAATATATTAGATATATAGATTATTAATAACGCTAGCTTATTTATCTTAGAATTTCTTAATAAAATTAACTAGCTAATTAATATTAAGTATTATTATAATAGTAACTTTTATCCTTAAATATAAAGTAATATAAAAATAACTAATTAATACCTAAACTAAAAGCTATAATTTTATTAATAAATAAATATTAAAATTATTAAAGTATTTTCTTTATTACCTTAAACTTTATATATAACTTTTTTTAATATATATTAATTAGTATAGCGCTATTTATAATTACTTTTAAAAAAGATATATAAAACCTTTTTTTAGTTTTTAGCCTTTTAAACTCTTTAAATATTTTAAGCTTTACTGCTATAGTTTATAAACTTATTAATTAAATATAATAAATATAATAATAAGCTTAAATTATTATTAAAAAAGCATATAGTAAATAAAAAATATAAGCTAATAAAAAATATTACTTAGTAGATTTTATAATTAGTAATAAGGTATTCCTTAGCTATAAAAGTTTCCTTAAAATAATACTTATAATATACTTTAATATATAATAATTAAGATTTTTTATAATTATTAAAGATTAAAGTATAGCTATATTTTTAATTTACTAAATAGCTATTAGATAATAAACTTATTTTACGCTAATCATTTTTATAAAGTTATTATAAATCTTTTACTTAGCTAAAAGCTACCTTTTTTTAAATTAGAAAATATTAATAATTTATTAAATAAAAAGTAAATTAAATCTATTTATTTTATATTATAAAATAATATAATTAATTAAAATATTAAGTTTATTAATATAATTATAACTTAAATAAAATATAATATTTTATTAGGAATTTCTAATATATATTAATAATTATTAAGAAATTTTATAAATATTTCTTAAATACTATTAGCTTACTTATTTTTCTTTAATATTAAACTAAAACTATTATTATAAAGGTCTTATACTTCTTAATATCTGCAAAAAACTAACTCTATTAATATAGAATAACTTAAGAGGTTCTAAGGTATATATAGTATATATACTTAGGGTTATAGTCTATATATAGCCCGCGCCCGTCCCGCGCGCGGCGCTAACTAATTATATATACCTATATATACTCCACGCTTATTATACGCGCGGACTTAACTAAGCACCCCCTACGTACCTTAGCTATTTAGGCGTAGCTCGAATCCTTTATATACCTTATTACTTTAAGAAAAAAGTATTTCTAGCTATAATATATATATATATAAGGTATAAGTTAAAATACCCCTTATATAGAAAATTTTTCTTCCTTTTTTTTTATTTTTCTCCTTAAGCTAGTTATATTATTTTCCCTTATTAAGTAATTATTTCTCTAAGCTTTATATTTTATTATTTCGCTACTATATTCTTATAATTCTTTTTTTTATTATTATTATTATCTAAGCTCTTTATAATTATTTATTCTTTTTTTTTATTATTATTATTTTTTAAGCTTTTTATATCCGTTAAGTTATTATATTACCGCCTTAATATATTATTTAGTTAACTATAGTTACCGCCTTATATAATAGGCGGCTAGATTATAAAGGAGGATTTAGATAATAAAAATATTATTATATTATAAAAGGTAGAATATTTATATACTCCCTATATCTAGGACCTTTATAATAGCTATAATATCGACTACTAATATAGTTATAGGACGGCCTACGAGGCGTGCGGGTAGCGGCGAAGACGGTGCCTCTAGGAAAGGTACAGTCACTAGAAAAAAGTTCCGACTAACTCGAAATTCTAGTAAAAATAGATACTATTAGTAAAAATTAAAATTTAAGGCTTATTATAAAAGGTAAAAGTCTAAAAATAAGTTTTTATATAGAAAAGATATTATATTATATAGTATATATTTTTTTACTTTTTTATAAAATCTAATTAAAAATTAAAAAATAAAACTACTAAATA
>PDHQ01000462.1:8277-22234 GCA_003339415.1 Ophiocordyceps camponoti-saundersi (nom. inval.)
GGGGCCCCCAAAAAAAAAAAGAAGGGGGGAAAGAGGATTGGGGGAGGGGGGGGAAGAGGCCCCCGGGGGGGGGTTCCCCCCTTTTTTCCCCCCCCCCCCCCCCCCCCCCCCCTGGTCTGGTCTGGGCGCAGGTGCGGTACCTTACAGACGCAGGGCGCGCACAGATGCGGGGAGAGGGGGGGGGGGCGTTTACCTGGATGGTACGTACATGGTAAAGTTTGTGGTCTGTGTCTGTGCCTGCGTGGCCGGCCGTTTAGCAGCAGCAGCGGCAGTACTTAGTAAGTACCTAGTGCATAGCAAGAGTCATAGTAGGAAGAGGAGGATAAGTGGGAGGAGGGAGGAGGATTTCTTCTGTTCGAGCGGTGGATTTTGATGACGCGTGAATAGAGTGTAGAAAAATGCCTTGTCCATACACACACACACAACACACATGTAGAGTCCGTCGGCGGAGCATCCGGGTAACGTGCGTGACGGTGCGACGCTCCGTGCAGGACCAGTGACCTGGAGGATGGGTGCGGAGAGAAGCAAGCAAGCTCACGGTGGCTGTGTCTTTTTGTCCGATGGAAATCGACAATTACTTACTTACAAATACATGCATACACACATGTGAGGCAGGGTCGTACAGCTTTGCCCTATCTGTCTGTCTGTCCATTCAGGACTGGGAGACAGGCTACATCCAGCCGCGCCACCTCCGGGCGGCGGCGGCGGCGGCGGCAGTGAAAGAGGATGGATGAGGTTTTACGCGCCCCGCCTGCGAGGTGTGTGTGTGTGGCAGAACTCGCCATGCCAACATGCCTCTGAGCCGGATCCGGGAAGAGGGAGGGGGGGGGGGCCGAGCTCACAGGGTCAACAAGCCATCGAGTAAGTGTGTGTGCATAGGCGTGGGCGTGCGTACATGTGAGAGAGAGAAAAAGAGGGACAGAGATGGATACATATGGTGACTCATTTTACGGATAGTAAGAAATGGGAGAGACGGAGAGACTGAGAGAGAAAGTGAGGCAAAAAAAAAAAGGAGACGGACGGACGGCCTTGGCAGGGCTGACTTGATGGAGCTTGGCTGGCTGCCTGGATGCGGCGGCCGTCAGTGACCCCCAACACGAGAGAGCACTGGCCCTCTCTCGGGTCCCTGAGCCGCATTCCATCCAAGCCCGGCCGGGTGCTTCGGTGGTGTTCTCACTGTGTCAGCGTGCCGGTTCCTGCAGGTTGGGTGTAAGTGGTAGGTACAAGTATGCATGTACACACATTGACGCCAAGTCACGGACGCATCCTGTCACGGACGGATTGAGAGTCGAAGAGAATTTCTGTGGGAGGGGAAGAGAGAGAGATAGAGGGAGGGAGGGGGGGGAAGAATTATGTATCGTCTGGAATGATTGCGTAGGGGTTCTTAGTAGGTAGGTAGCTGGCTGGAGGCACGGCCTATCCCCTCCGGCTCGCTATAGTGCTAAGTGAGAGGAGCCTGAGGAGAGAGGCGATAGGTACCTTGTAAGAAGTTAGGAGGGGCTTGAGCGCCGACGCCTGCGTGCGGGGTGCGCCGCGTGGCGCGACGGTACCTCCCAGGTGGCTTGGACCTGGCCTGAGCTACCTGAACCTCACAGGCTCACACACACACACACACACACACTCTCACACACAGTTACCTACCGACCAACCAACCAAACGAAACGGACAGCCAACTAATAAATATGTACTAAGAGTCTGTTGGGCGAAGCAAGGAGAGACGGGATATACTTACTGCATATGCACATACGTACATAGGTACGGATACTAGATACAGCTTTGACTCAGAAGACCAAACATAGCATCAACCAAGTCAGAGTCGCAGCCCGCAGAAGAGACACGCGCAGAGACATTACCGAAGGAGAAAAAAAAAACCGGATCGTCTACAGCTCTTGTCTCTCTTCCTTTCGTCATCAGCGGCGTGACAGGGAGAGAGAGAGAGAGAAAGAAAGAGGTTGTTCCGTCGGGGCCACACTCCTCCCCCCCCCCTCCCTCCCCATCATCACCCTTCTTTCTCCGTATGTACGTCTCTTTTTTTACATATCATCGACGGGGCGGCGAGGGGGGGAGGCCCTGAAGTGATGGGGGGGCGTGGGAAGGACTGGGTGGGTCGTAGAGGTAGCTTCAAGGTGCCCTGCTGTACCCTTCTCTGCTAACGCAGCCAGGAACGGCGCCGTCGTGAGCTCGGATTAGTTAGTGGGTGGTAAAAGACACTGTCCTCCGCCTTACTGCTAGAGGGGTATCGCTACGGGGACCTGGAACTGGGGCTGGCAGGCAGCAGGGTCGTCCGTAACCTCTCGGGTACCTACAGGCTACCTGTGCCGTCGCGCCCCTCCGTCCGCCCCTCCGTCCGCCGCTACGGGCCCCGAAATAGTAGGTACCTGGGGGTATCCACTTGATCTCTACAGTGCCGCTAAAAAAGGCTCGCAGTAGTACCTTGGTAGTAGCGTCAGCCAGTGTACCTTGCACCCCGGGAGGAGGGGGGGGGAAAGGGCCGCTGCTCTTCTTACCTACCTGCCTCTGCTACTATTTACTACCCCTATCGCCGTATCCCGGGGAGGGGTGCCTCTTCTTCGCTTCCCGGCCGCCCCTCGTCCCAGCCCTTTTTTTTCTCCCTCCCCCCCCCCTTATTCCCCCTCCATCCCCTTTCCCCCCCCTTGTTCTGCGTTGTCGTCTTGCTTCATTTTCCATCGTTTCCCGTCCCGTCTGCGTCACGCTTGGCGAAGAAGAAAAGAGTCAGGGAGGTTGACGTTTGGGACCGATCGTCCGGGGGACTTCGGTGAGCTCGGCAAGAGAGGGCCTCTATTCTCCTCTGTTTTCTTTTTCTCTCCTTCTCCCTTTCTTTCGTCTCGTTGTGTTTCTTTTTCTTCTCTTCTTCATTGTCTGTGATTACGACGACGACGACGACTACGAGACGACGACGACTACGACGACGACGATACGACGCCAGTGGTTGGTGACCGAGTCACAACCAACCAACCAACCAACCAGATCAGTCGGAAAAGAGAGAAGAAGGGCAAACGCTACGTCCCTTACAAAGAGAGGCAAACACTCTATACAAGAATAAAAAAAAACAGACTCAGCACACTGGCGGCGACGACGACAAAAATCGTTGTCGCCCCCCTCCTCCTCCTCCCGCCATGGCCGCCGCCTTCCGACCCGTCAACTCCAGCCTCAACCCACAGACGATAAGCGAGGATCATCAATTTCATCATCACCATCATCACAACCTTCATCAGCATCATCAGCCTCCGGGAAATTGTATGGCCGACACCACACCGACGAGAAGCTCGTTCGTCGGCCAGAAGCCGTTGCCCACGAGCCCGTTTCCGCCGGATAGGTCTGAGCGCGACCCTTCGGCGATGTCGCGCGATTCCATGGATGTCGATGGCGAAGAGTCGGATGCTGATGCTGATGCTGCCGCCTCCGATGACGATAGCGTCGCCGCTGATGGGTCCAAGTCGGGTAAGAAGAAGAAGTCGCAGCGGTTTTACTGCACGGATTACCCGCCTTGCAACTTGAGCTTCACTCGCAGCGAGCATCTGGCCCGTCACATCCGGTGAGGCCCTCTTTTCCCCCTCCCTGCCTCGTTTAATGATCGTAGTAGATTGCGTGATCTCACTCAGCAGGCTGACCGCGCATTGCCTCTGCAGGAAACACACCGGCGAACGTCCCTTTCAATGTCACTGCTCCCGTCGCTTCTCCCGCCTCGACAACCTCCGACAGCACGCTCAGACGGTTCACGTCAACGAAGACATACCCATCCACTCCCTCGCCGCCTCAGGTTCGCGCTTCCAGCGTCAGATGCGCACCGGCTCCGATCGCGCTCGCCAGGCCGGCAACCGTGCTCGTGCGTCGACGGGTGGGAGCGCCGGCGGCCCGACTCGAGGCCACGGCAAGTCTTTGTCTACGTCGAGCATCGCCAGCATAAGCTCCGTCGCCTCTTCTTCCTACGGACTGCACCCGTCCGGCCCCGACGCTCGTCGCCGCCCGCCCCCGCTCGTCATGGCTGCCGATCCGCGAGCCAGGCTGTCGCTCGAGTCGTATCGTGCCGGGCCCGACAGCCCATTCTCTGCCGCCTCCTACCGGCCGCCCTCGCCCGCCGACTATGGCACGCCCACGTCGGCCACCTTTTCGTCAACGGCCCAGAGCAGCCCTCGCTGGACGTCGGGTGTTGTCTCGCCTGCGTCGTCTCACTCGCGCTCACAAAGTCTCTACTCGACCGGTTCGCGTACGCCCGGCCGCCGTCTCAGCGTGCCATCGGGTGCCCATCCGTTTCAGAACAATGCTGTCGTCATCGGCCAGCAACAGCAGCAGCTTCCACATCATCACCCGCCGCCGCCGCCCCCGACGACTACGTCGCAGCAACAGCAACTGCAACAACAAGAACTGCAATTTCAGCAGCGTCAGCAACATCTTCGACAGTTACAGCTGCTGCAACAAACCCCTCACAGCAATCACCAATACCAACAGCAGCAGCAGCAGCACCATCACCCTTCCGTCAGCCACCATCCGCCGCAGCAACAGCAGCACCACCCCCACCATCCGGGGCTGCTCAATAGTTCGCACTCGGCCGTTCTCCCGCCGTCGTCATCGGGAAGCAGTTCCGTCACGTCGCCCGCCTCCTCGTCGGCCTCAGCCTCGGCCCCCGCCTCGGCCTGGTCGGGCCGTCGCGAGCCGAGCTGGGGATCAGCTGAAGAGGTGTGGCGCCGGCGAACTTGGCATCCGGACAGCCGCCCCTACGGCCAACAGCAGCCACAGCCTCAGTTGCAGTCACAAGCGCAAAACCCTCAGCGGCCGCACTCACACCAACAGCAGCTCCACCTCCCGCTGAGCGCCGCCGCCGCCCAGTCAGTCCGGCCCAACCCGCCGCCACCAATGGTCAACCCGACCGGCTCTCAGACGTCGTTCCGCCTGCCCGGAATCGAGTCTTTCGATCCGCTTCCGTCACCCATGGCCGTCGAAGGGGCAGACGCGCAGCCCCCTCCGCCGCCGCCGTCGGCTCGCCGGCCCGTCTTTGAGCTCCCCGAGGAGCGACGCAACCTCAACATGTACGACGCAAGCCTGCAGCGCGGCCTCACCCGGCTCGACATCGGCCGGAAGACGCCCCCGCGAGACAGCGCCGGCGCTTGGGCCTCGGAGGTCAACCAGGCCGTCCAGGCGCAGGCCGAGCGCGTCGTGCGGTTCGACGATCAGGTCGGGCGTCATCAGCAGACGCAATCGGCGCCTTCGCCTTCGCCGACGCCTAGGAATCCGAAGCGCTATGGCTGGTATCACCAGCCGCCACCACCACCTCCTCCGCCCCCTCCGCCCCAGTCGGATGCGCGTGCGGCGCACGTCGACCGCATGGTGCACCCGAACTTTACCGGTTTCAGCGCTTTTCCGGTGCGCGAGCAGCAGCAGCAGCAGCAACACAATCAACATCATCAACCGCCCGTCATGGCGCCGCCGCAGCCTTCGCAGTCGCAAGATCGACCGCCTCATGGGGATCCACTGCGGAGGTTGGAGGCTCTGGTCGCTGTTGCTACGAGCGAGGGCTCGACGGCTACGGCCTATTAGTGTGACCAGCAGCGCTCGCCTTGACGCTTACGGCCCCCTTTTCTGTCCATGTTTCCATCCTATGCAATACCTCCCGAGTCACATAACCTTTCACTTGTCGATATTTCTTATCACTACCCGACATGACCATGACCGCCCTCTCCTGTCCTCTCGACTCACAACGCGTCAAAGTCTCGTTAACAGAATCGTCGACGCCTCGAACAGACAATCGTCTTCAACATGACGTCTTGAAAATGCAAACTCTTCTCCAAATGATTCGACGTCTCTCAAACATGACCTCTCTTCACCTCCGTTTCCTTGGCCCATGGACCACTTGTCCTATCTGTCCGAGACAGGGCTCTTACCCCTAATCTCTATGACTGATGCTTGACGACTTTTTCCTCTCTACCCGCTTGGTCAGCGATATTTACTTGCTTCGTGATCCTTTTTAGATGGACGCTGACGGTAGCGGTGAGCCATGATTTTTGTGTCCACCCCCTTTTTTTTTCGGCATTCCTGTATCTCTCTCTTTGCAGTTCATATCTCCTCTCCTGTTCCCCCCTTTCTTTTTTTTCCTTCTGGTTTTCTTCTTCACCGTCCCGGCCGGCCAAAGTGATTTATGGGGAAAGCTTTTCATGACTTGATGAAGATACCCTCGCGCCCCCCCTTTTTTCCTCCTCATCCACCCTTTTTTGTCTTTGTTTTGCCCTATTTTGAGAGAAGGTTTTTCCCTTCCCGTGTCTGCGTTTTATAGGTTGGAGGGTGGGAAACGAGGCTGAGAAAGGGATTTGAGTCTCTGGCGCGCCTGAGGGATTGGCTTAGTCCTTTGTATCTTGATACCCCGATTGGGAGGCTTTTTCCCCCTTTTCTTCTTCTTTCGTTGGATCGAGATATCTTGGGGGTTGAGGGATGAGAGATGGGATGAGAGGGGGATGTTTGTAGGGTTTGGTTTTGGGGTTTTTTATGTTGGCCGGGCGGGAAGTCATGGCTTTTCTTCGTCCTTTACCTCCTGACTCTTGAGTGACGCTATCAACTGCCTTGTGATGGTCTGCTTTTGTAAGACTGTAACCCCCGTTTTCCATCATCGCTGAAACTGTCGTTGACGATGTGCCTTGCCATACAGTATGTATGTAGGATTGTATGTCCTCGGGACGAACTCGACCGTACACTGCCCATTGCTTTTCTCCCATGAAAGAAATACACATACACAGCAGAGGACAGTATCCCTTCACGAAAGAAACACATGAAAAGGCAAAGAGACAACAAGCAACAAGCAGAAAGAAAAAGGGACTTCTCACCCGCCCAAAAGCTCAGCAAAGCCATCCTCAGCCGCAAACCTAAGCTGCAAATCCCTAAGTTCAGCCCAGGATGCAATCTCCACCGCCTCATCGTCACACGTCATGAACACATCTCCTTCCCCGACCGCAAAGACATCTAATTTCGCGAGCGACTCGACGAGCTGGGCGAGGGCGTCGTCTGCCTTTATAGCGAGGGGTCCCTTGCGATCCGGGGCGTCGTGTAAGAGGGAGAGGGCTACGTGGTGGAGTTTGCTTAGGAGGGAGGCGCCGTTTGGTTCCATGTTTCGCTGGGAGAGGGAGCCGATTATTGTGAGGAGGTTTTGGACTAGGAGCTCGCGTTCTTGGGACATTAGGTGGAGCATTTCTTTGTCGTCTTCGTCTTGGAGGGCTTTTTCGGGGGAGGGGGGTTGTTGGGGTTGGTCTTGGGGTTCCTTTGCTTCATCTTGGTCTTGTGGTTCTGTCTTTTCGTCTTGGGCTTCTTGTCGTTGCTGTTGACGTTGCTGTTGTTGTTCGCTGAGGTGGACGTCGCGGAGGGTAAAGTATAGGTCGACAAAGTAGGCGCGGGTGGCGAGTTGCGAGACGAAGATGTTAGCCTTTTGGATCTCGTGCTGGAGCTGGCGTCGGCGCAGGGGGTGGGCCTTGATGACGGCGCGGACGTCGTGCGCCGGCTGTGGGTTCGGCCAGCCGGGCGGCACGTACTGCAGGCCGGCGTCTGCGGCCGCCGCGTCGTCGTCGCCGTCTTCTTCGACGCTGAGCTGGCTGCCTAGCTGGAGCTCGGGGGGCAGGTTGTCGACGATGCTCTTGGCCGCCACGAGGCCGTCGCGCAGGAGGAGCCGCTGGTCGGCCCAGGGGAGGGTGCTCATGCCGTAGGCGAGCTCGAGGCTGACGATGCCGTTCATCGTCGTGTAGATGTCGATGGCGAAGCGGAACCCCGTCAGGAGGGTGACGCTGCCCTCGGGCTGGTGCATGACCTCGTTGGCCAGCACGCAGATGTCGTCGACGTTGTCCGGGTAGGCCGGGTAGGGGAGGCTGGGCGTCGACGGCGCGATGACGAGGTCGGTCGCCGACTGGGACGCGCCGAACTGCGAAAAGGAGCTGCATTGAACGTCCGACGAGTCAGAGACGGAAAGGAAGAAACGACGAGCTGCAGAGGAAAAAACAGGGGGGAAAGGGTAAGCACACCGGACGCCCAGCAAGAGACACCAGAAGATGCGCTTCCCTATCTGATCCTTCACATGGTTAAATGGCAACGGATCGGCCGAGTAGGCGTCGTTGCCAAACGTTGGGAGATGGCCCGGGTGCTTGGGGCGAGAGAAGCCCAGCTCGCGGATCAGGGTCAGCGTCTCGGCCAGGAAATAGCGCGACGCGTTCCACTGGCCGGCGTAGGCGGATGCGAGGCCGAGGAAGTAGCTGGTAGCGGCGTCGTCCAGAGTCTTGGGCTGCTTCAGAACCCAACGGCTCCCGCGCGTAATCAGGGCCACGTCGCGGCAGCGGTCGACCATGGCCACGGGCCGGGGGAAGAGCTGCGAGCCGTGCTGGGCCTTGAGGTGCTCGCGCGCGCTGCGGGGAAAGGAGGCGACCAGGGCGGCGACCATGGCGGCGAGGAGGCCGAGGAACTCTGGCCGCGTCCGGTCCTCTCGGTTGGCAAACGACTGCCGAAATGTGGGCTCGTGGGGAAACGGCGACAGCGGATGGACGTAGGTGAAGAAGTCGTCTACCAGGTGCTCGAGCACGGGCAGAGGCGCAATGGCGTCGGCGTCGACGACGGCATCGGCCGAGATGCTGACGAGCGTCTTGGCCGCGTTGTGCGGCGAGGGCGAAGCGGCGGCAGTGGAAGAAGAGGACGGGACGGCCACATCGACGCGGGCGCGCTTGGCAGCTTTGGCCGCCTCGGCATGCTTGTTTGGCGGTCCTCGACGCTTCGTCTCGCGCGCGTAGGTGCAGTCGACGCCTAGCTCGCGACACGGCCTGCAGGGGATGCTGGAGTCGTCACACTTGACCTTGCGCATACTGCACATGTCACAGGCTCGGCGGAGACGCGTCAGCTTCGGGTTAATGGTGGGATCTCGACCGACGGCCACGAGGCTCCCCAAGGACGACGACTGCTGCTGCTGCGGCGGCGGCGGCGGAGGAGGAGGAGGAGGAGGTGCCGGAGGCAGGGGCGAAGACTGCGGCGCCGCGAGGTCGGCCACCGCTTCGACGGCATCGTGTAGAGCCTGGGAGTCATCGATGGCCTGGGCTGCTGCGGCATCGCTGGCAGCCTGCAGCATCTCCAGCCCGTTGCTGGCATAGGCGTGAGCAGCAGCAGCAGCTGCTGCCGCGGCGACGGCGGCGGCGGCCGAGGAAGATGAAGGCGTCTGCTCACGGCTCGCCATGGCAGATTGTCGGCCCATGTCCGGGACGTTGATGAAGCGAGGTGAGGCCGAAGGGGGAAGCGCCGAAAAAAAATAGTCGTCGTCTTCATCTCCCGCTCCTCTTCCCCACCAAGCGGGCTGGGGCAGACAGTCACGTGACGTATCACATCGAACGACCGTTGGAAGGTCAGCATCAGAATTAATAGCTCGTTAATTTGATGCAGAAAAACAAGCTGCTCGCAGCCTGGAAATACTTGTTTGTATGTCAGCCAGTGGATGGAAATGTCAAATTTGTTTTCACATGAAAATTAGGTCGTTACTGTCCCTTCCCCCCCCCTTCCTTGTTTGCTTTCTTCATCATCAGACTTATCCCTCGTCTTTCTTTTCTCTTCATCATGTTCTCTTCATTAGGAAGATGATTACCTCATCTTAGTAAGCGTGCTGTTTGCGGCCATCCGCGGGGGGAGCGCGGGGAAGAGACAGAGAGAGCCACTCACTCAGTGACTCATGAATTGCACATGTTACTGTACATACATACAGTGTTCGTACGGACATCATCCTGCAGCCTTCACCCCCAACAGAACAGCTAGTCAATCCTCGGGCTGGACGATCGCAGCAGCATCGGCAGCGGCGGCGGCGGCGGGCGGCAGCGGAGAAGAGACAGAGGCATTTGCCCAGCTGTCGTTGCCCTGATTGACACAGAGAGGAATACATTCAGCCCTCTATCGACCTTGACCCATCACCTACAACAGAGCCGCCCACGTCTCCCCTCTTCCTCCCCCCCCCTCCCCCCCGCCGCCTCCGCCGCCTAATGCCCCGATCCCAGCGCCGGCCCACCGCGCCATCACGCGCCGTCTCCCCCTAGAGCTATCTCTCTACTGTCCGGGCGTTCATCCTCGATCATTGGCTTCGCCGTCTTTCTCCTCGTCGTCCTCCGACATCGGAACGTCATCATGACGCGCCGCGAATCTCTGGCCGAGCTTCGCGCTGCCAATCCGGAGCTGGCTCTCAGCGGAAACATCATTTCCGTCACCTTCGACCTGCCTTACGCTCTAACCTACTGCAAGGGCGGCGATTGGGTCGGTGGAGGCCCGCGCTTGGTGCTGCAGCTTCTGCTGTCATCACTGACTCGTCTCTACAGAAGCTCAAGCCGCGACGCGGTCAGTCGGCGCTCTTCGACGCGTTGGCGCATCTGTCGTCCGACGTCACACCCTGGAACCACACCGTCGTCGCGTGGACCGGCGAGATCGAGTCGCCGTCGCCGTCAAACGCTCCTTCGGCCGCCGACGTCAACGGTCTTGACAGCCGCTTACCGACGCCGCCCCTCTCGGATGGGCTACGCATATGTCGCGATGACCAGGCGCGTCTCGAGTACCGCCTCGCACACGACGGACTTATCCGAGCCGTCCCCGTCTGGCTGGCCGATGACGACGACGACGGTGGCAATGGTGTCACATTACGCGACCAGACACGTTGGCGCCGCTACGCCCAGCATGAACTCTTCGTCCTCCTCCACTACCAGCAGAACGAGCCGACCGACGGCCGGCGGGAACGTGTTCAATGGGCCGACTACTACCGGATGAACCAACATTTCGCCGACCGCGTGCTCGAAGTCTACCGGCCCGGCGACGTCGTCATTGTCCACGACTACCCCCTAATGTTGCTGCCCAGCATGCTGCGACGGCGCGCGCCCGCCATGTACCTATCCTTCTTCCTACACTGTCCGTTTCCCAGTAGCGAGTTCGTCCGCTGCCTCCCGAGGCGAAAAGAGGTACTCGAGGGCGTACTGGGCGCCAACCTGATTGGCTTCCAGTCGTATAGCTACTCGCGCCACTTTCTCAGCTGTTGCACCCGCATCCTCGGCTTCCCTTCGGACACGCTGGGTGTCGACACCTACGGCTCGCGCGTCCAGGTCGGCGTGTTCCCCGTCGGCATCGACACGGCCAAGGTCGAGTCCCTGGCGTGGAGCGACTCGGTCAGCGCCAAGCTGGACGCGCTGCGTGCCCTGTATGCCGGCAAGAAGATCATCGTCGGCCGCGACCGGCTCGACAGCGTTCGCGGCGTCACGCAAAAACTGCAGGCCTTTGATCGCTTCCTCCAGCTGTACCCGGAGTGGCGGGAGCGTGTCGTCCTCATCCAGGTGACGTCACCGGCCGGCCGTAACGACGACGACGGCGAGGCCCGTGTCGGCACCCGCGTCAACGAGCTCATCATGAAGATCAACGGCCAGTACGGCAGCCTCGGCTTCTCGCCCGTTCAGCACTACCCGCAGTACCTAAGCCAGGACGAGTATTTCGCCCTGCTGCGCGCGGCCGACATCGGGCTCATCACGTCGGTGCGCGACGGCATGAACACGATGAGCTTCGAGTTCGTGGTGTGCCAGAAGTACGGCCGCAGCCCGCTGATGCTGTCAGAATTCAGCGGGACGGCGACAAGCCTGGGCGATGCGATCCACATCAATCCCTGGGACTTGACGGGCGTCGCCGACCGCATCCACGCGGCGCTGACGATGCCGGACGAGGCGCGCGCGGACATGCAGTCGCGCCTCTACCGTCACGTCACGATGCACGACGCCCAAGCTTGGATGGCCAAGCTGATCCGCAAGGCCTGCACCGTCCTGGGCGAGGCCGGCGCGGTGGCGACGCCGATGCTAGACCGGGCCCTGTTGCTGAAGCAGTATCGTTCCGCCGGCAAGCGGCTCTTCATGTTCGACTACGACGGTACACTGACGCCGATCGTGCGCGAGCCGAGCGCGGCCATACCGTCAGAACGCATCATCCACGCGCTGGCCATGCTCGCGGCCGATAAGCGCAACGCCGTATGGATCATCTCGGGCCGCGATCAGGATTTCCTCGGCCACCACCTCGGGCACGTGCCGCGCCTGGGCTTCTCGGCCGAGCACGGCAGCTTTATGCGTCATCCCGGCTCGGACCAGTGGGTCAACCTGGCGGAGAAGCTCGACATGGGTTGGCAGACGGAGGTTATGGACGTGTTTCAGACCTACACGGACAAGGTGCCGGGTGTGTTTTTTCTTTCCCTCTCTCTCTCTCTCTCTCCTGTCTTGATGTCTTTCCCCACCTTCTTGTGACGCCTTGGCTCTAACCGCGAGAGGGCTTTTCTTCTGCTGTTCATCAGGGTCCTTCATCGAGCGCAAGCGATGCGCCTTGACGTGGCACTACCGCCTCGCCGATCCGGAGCTGGGGCTGCACATGTCGCGCGAGTGCCAGGCCGAACTCGGGGCCGGTGTGGCCTGTCGTTGGGAAGTCGAGGTGATGCCGGGCAAGGCCAACATCGAAGTGAGGCCTACCTTTATCAACAAGGGAGAGATTGCCAAGCGGCTGGTGGCCACCTATCACAAGCCGCGGGCACAGAAGGGCGAGCATGGGGAGGTAGACGACGGTGAGATTGGGTTTGCGCTCTGCATGGGAGACGATTTCACCGACGAAGACATGTTCCGCAGCCTCAACGGCGCGTCCGGACCGGTGCTAAAGTCCGAAGGCGTCTTTACCGTCACCGTAGGGGCCAGCACCAAGGTGACTCTCGCCAAGTGGCACTTGCTGGAGCCGGAGGACGTCATCGAATGCGTGGCGCTTCTGGCGGGGGAACAGGGGCATACAGGGGGTCCCGAGCGGATGGGGGGTGTGAATTTGGCAGCTCTCAGCACGGTCGAGGGGCATATTCCGCCTGAAGAGACGTGATAAAGGGGTGGTGGTGGTGGTGGGGGGATGGGTTTGGGACTCTATGGAGGGAGGGGGGAAGGTGTTTGGTTATGATTTGCCGCGAGCTTTCTGGGGGATTCACTTGGAAGCTGGAGAAATGAGGGGGGAGAGGGCGGCATCATGAAGAGGTTTTCGGTACAGGCCGGGGTGGGAAGACTGGGCAATTGGGTATAAAGAGACTGGCACTGGAATAGACAGGAGGCGTTGGCGTGTGTCTGGAGCATGTGTGTGTGTGTGTGTATGTATGTATGTAGAGGGCGCGATTTGGAGAGGCAAGAGTTGAGTTGATGAAACGGGGGTATCGGTATAATGATGGAAGTGTGGGTATTCAGTCGGTGGTTGTTGAAGTAGGTGATTTGTTTAGTTGTCTATCCTGTTGGCAACGTTGACAACTGTTGAGAGGGGAGAGGGGAGAGGGGAGAGAGAAAGAGTAGATCTAGTTGAGTTTAACTACCTAGGTTGACTATTCCAGTTTATTCTAGTTGATTCCCAGTTGAATAGCAGTGAAGAGAAAAGGTTTCCAGGGTGTGTGATTTGAAAGACATAGTACATACGTATAAGGGGTGAGAGAAAGAAGGGTGTAAGTCATGCTTCTGCGGAAGCACAGCCTCAGCCAAGGCCCCCTTTTCTTTCTCTCCTTCTACCTCTTTCACCTCTGAGGAACCAATTCATGCACAAATCGAGATATTCATTACGAAAACCCCCCGAACGTGGCTTGAAAAAGCATCGATCGTATTCGACGAGGTGGGAAAAAAAAAACGGCCCTGGAAACATGCCAGTTTTGCTATCATGGCGATTTAGGGGGGAAGTGGTATGTTGCAGATTGGTGGTGGGGAAAAAAGAAGGGTATATCGTTACTTATATCGCCGGGGATCGCGATGAGGATGGGGAAATGTAATTCATATATGATCTTGCCTTACCCCGGATATGCCGGTGGGAAATGGGGGGGGGGGGGGGGGGGGGGGGGGGCGGGGGGGGGGGGGGCGGGAGGGGGGGGGGGGGGGGGGGAGTGTGGGTGCACACACAGCACCCCACAGAGGCGGCTAGTTCC